>JASDQU011248406.1:15479-25528 GCA_032191745.1 Picea mariana | reverse complement strand
ATGATGTCATCTTATTACATGATTCCTTGATCACATGTATAGACTAGGTATTGAATACATTAATTTGCATTTGCTGTGATTGGTTTGTGTTGTTGTGATTGGAACGATGCAAGAGCATCGGAGCAGAGCAAGGAACAATAGAGATTAAAGGAGAGCGTTCATAAGGTATGTCCGACATCCATTTCTCTTAGTTCATTTCAATAGTCTAGATCTAGGGAAAGGGTAGTATTCTGTCACGTTTTGTTCCAAATCCAGGTGGATCTGGGGAGATTGGTCTGTGTCCGCACTCACGAATTTATCCTTAAACAAATGTCATATGTCCTAAAGATATTTAAAAAAATCTATGATTACAAATAAAAATAAAATAAAAATAAGATATCTAATGGAAACAAATTAAGAAGATATCTAATGGAAAAAAATTAAGAGTGTATAAATGGAGAGATTAGTGCAATGGAAGTAGTTTGATAGCGAAGTGGAAAGTAAAAGCACTAATGAAATCTAGAGTTTTTATGTTGGTTTTAGTCAACAAATTTCTTATAGAGAGGGTGTTATATAAGAGGGCATGACAAGGTTTTGTGATTTGTATTCTTTGTAAATGTGAATGGAAAAATAGATCATTTACCCATTCATTGTGTTTTCACGAAGAAGGTATGGGGTTCTAATCTTCTCTTGATTGTTTGAAAAATATGGTTTAATGATAAAACCTTAGAAGAACATAGATACTTGTCCTTGATTTCATTGGGCCACTTGGATAGATAAAAACATATGTTGATTTGAATATAGGGAGACTCTACAAATTCCAAATTGAGCATCAAATAATTTTTTATACGAACGTATAAGATTTTCTACAAATATAAAAAATGCCAAGGCAAGAGGTTTACAAATATAAAAATATAAAAATGCCAAAGAAAAGATGTTCACAAATCTTGTAACACTCATTTTTTTCATTTTTTTTGGTTGATGCTTGCAAAGCTACCCTTGGTTGTTGAGGTGTTTAGGGAGCAATCTAACTTTCTAAATCTTGTAAGGTATTCTTTAGATATAGGTATGGAAGGGCACTAACAAAATGGAAAAATGGAAAACCTACTAAATGTTATTGAGGTTAGTTGTAAAACAAGTTATTTCTCATACCGGGAGATTCAAAGTTGCTAATAGAGGTTAAAATGTAATATTAGTATGCAAAATTTGATCCCAAGATCCTTATTTGATCAAGACTTTTTTGGTATATTCTTTGCACACATCTACATGGAGCTTAATATGGAAGTAGAGGGTCTATCCAAGGAGCCCTCAAGTTATCTAAATGTACATGGGATGTTAGAAAATAAAATGTTGGTGTCTCCCCTCTAGCAAAAATAAGATCCTTTGTTTTCAAACTTTGAAAATTATAAAGCATGATAGACTTTTCTTTAAGGATCTTTTATCAGTTCTTCTTTGGAAAAATGCTAATTTTTTGGGAGATGATTAATAGACCTTTATCTTTTTTGTATATCATTTATGTGATATATAAAATGGCTTGATTCCATGAACTGATATTTAGCTTCTAGATGATATATGTTTATTTTGGTTTTAATTCACTCTGAGTGTTGTATCAGAGTTATACTTAGAAGGTAAAAAATGCACATATGGAATGTAACCTTTTTTCTTCTTGAAATCAAAGTTATGATTTTTTATTAGGAAAAACAATACACATATTAGCATATATTCATCTTAAGATGAGATTATTAAATAACCAAGAAGTTATGCCCGCCATGATGTTATGACCTATTTCTAAAGACTCACTGCCTCTGAACATTCTGCTAGAAGTCTCCTACTCATGAGCATCCTCCATGGCCATCTCGTACCATGACTCCTTCTTGACTGAATTGGAAGGATGCTCCTTCCCACCTGAACTGAAATGCTGACTCCCTCCGAGTTACTCAACCTTCAGAGCTACCTTCTCCTTGTTCATTGCCACTATGTTGCTGGTAATTTCTCTCATAGGCTCACCCTTTAGCCTATACAAGTTGCTCTCTCTAACTCCAAAGACATATTTTTTTTTCTGAGCTAGATCCTCTAGGCATGATAAGTGCCTTTCCATCCTAGAATGCTACATCAAATCTCTTCTTCTCAATCATTGATACTGAGATCACAATCCTCTTGAGTTATGACACTCGTAGCACATCCTGCACCCTCAATGTGCCTCCTGACTCCATTCGGAATGGCATTGTTCCAAATCCATTCATTGCATGATTGGTCCCCATATAAAATTCCACATACATCTCTGAGTCAGACTCTATGAATCTCTCGAACACCTCTTGCACTCCCATCATATGACATGTGGCTCCATTATTTATCAACCACGCACTCTCTAATATAGTGCCCAAGGAAGTTGATCCAGATTATTTTCGGAATGAAATGAGAGAAGAGATATAATAAAGAAATGTACAGATATATCCTGGATATCCAATAATATAATAGAAATATATCAAAGATTCAACCATAAACTCAGAGATACAATAATACACAATTTCTATTAATGAGCGAAATGTTCAAAACTGTAGAAATACAGAGTGAAAGACTCGCTAGAATGGTGGCATCTAATCTCTAAGAAGAGATGTGACGGCTACTCACAGATGCAAGAATATGGATTAGAATGAGGCTCTAAAGGCCTTTTTAACATAAATAAAATCCAAAACCCTAACCTCGGAAGATGAAAAGCCAAAAATTTTGTGGACCTCGTTTTGGGTAGTTTGGTGTATCAACTTTACAGGGGCGTAACTTTGGCATACGATCTTCGTTTGGGGTGCACAATAGCTCATTGGAAATTTATCATCGAGGAGTTTCATTTGGGGGGATAAATAAGAGCCTTTGGATTTTGTTGAGGTTCTCTATCCTATTATCACCATAAGTCACCCCTAGATTGCGACAGAGGTAATCCTGATACCCATCATTATTTTATGTCACAGGTTGGTTATAAAAGGGTCAAATGGGCACAATCTCAACTAAATATTGTCTTAACTTAGAAAAATGGACTGGTATGCACAAGCAAATGAGGTCTTAATTTGAATTCAATCAGTAGGTTATAATAAGGGTGAGTAGGAGGAAGACTTCAGTGAGAAGGATGTAGAGGTCTGTCATGGACATCGGGTCTTCTAGCAGCCCAAAGAGGAAAAATTCAAACTCAAAATCTTCTTGAGTTCAAATCATAAATAAACTAAAAGGAATTATAACAACACTAAAATCGAACCTCCATCATAATGCAGTCACAATAATTCAAGCAAGTCAGTCAATCATGAACTCTTTCAGTATCAAAGGCAAACAAGATGGAGCAAGAAAGCTGATTGTTATTAAACAAGAGGTTTCAAATACAGATGCATAACCAGAAGCTAGAGGATTTACTAAAAATTTACAATATGGGATCTTCTCTCTACCATTGAGCATAACAAAATATCAAAACTGAGTATTTATACTCAAAAACAAATTGCTCCCTTCATAAGCACACTTTAGTTATTGCATTCAAGGCTTGTCATCTGCATTTTCTCCTATCAATCTACACTTGTACTCTTTTGTCAGACGCAAGGTCAGATGAGTATGGGATTCATCAGAAAATCCATGGAACGGGAACTTTCGGCTGACAGTCTACCCTCCATGACCGGATTTTCCATGCTTTCCATTTATGTGGTGAAACAAGGTTTCAACCACCTTCCTCATTTTCATTAACTGCTTTCATAGAGATCTGGGCGAGATCTGACACCCATGAATGTTCCAGGCAATCTCACGACTCTTTAAGTCAATTCTGGTGCCTTGAGACCATGCAGATCTTTCTTGATGATCGACTCGGGCGCTTTGTTTCTTGGCGCAGCTTTTTTCCTTGCCCCACGTGACTTAAATCCATGACCTCGTGCTTATTTCAGGCACATCGCGATTTCATGTTTCACGAACTCATGCTGCGTTCTATACTCAAACCTCCAAGTCACAAAATTGCAATGCTTGGATCAGGTGACACGCATCCCCTTTGATCATATGACCCATATGACATCGCACTTCGCGAATCTTCAAAACTCTTCCCTCTTACTTTCCCGACTCGTGAAATCACGAAAAGATGATCCAACGATCCAACTCTCTTCTTTGATCAATGGCTATGATATTATCGTGATTTCTCATTTCGTGAGTTCTGATGACTTTCTCCTTGATTGCTCCATCTCACAAAACCACGAAACATTGATCGCACACCACGTGTCCTTTGCAACACCAACGACTAGGATGGACCTCACAATTTCATACCTCTGGCACCATGTTTCATGCAATTGTAGGATCCCAATCAGCCGATTATCATTGATTTGGTCTTTCTCACTCGCTTGACTTGAGTCCACATCAAACCGCTTCAAGTGTTGCGCTTGGTGGTGATGACCATGGCCTATGAAAAATTACTCGGATTACTAGCTGAGGGCTCGAGAAAACAAAAGGATCAGTGGCAGAGGAAAAAGAGTGGTGATCAGCCTTAGGGAAAACACGAAGGCTAAGGGATGATATTTCTTGGGCAAGTTGCTAAGGAAAAACAATTATATCAAATGGGTGAAGATGAACAACTAAAAACTATGAGCTGAAAGGAAAACATACGATCGAGTCTGCAAAAGGAGAGAAACATGCAAAATTGTAGACCTAGGTAGAAAACACAGACTCACATGACCCTGACAAGTTTATGTGCTAACATTAGGCTCCATGGGGGATAGAGTCCTCCCTGTGAGGCTCTAAGAACTCTTTTTGCGACTTAAGTGCCTTATTGTTGGGTTGTGGAGTCTCCTATCAAAACAAAATAAAATAGATATGGTATTTACAATGGTGGGATGCTGATTGCGGCTTTAAACAAAAAATAATTTCAGGAAGTGCCCATTTATAGGGCCACCAAAAACTTCGTCTCCCTCCAAATTTTGAAACCTATAAGTGTTATTTGGGAACCTCTCAGAGATCTTGAACGGGTTGATTCAAAGGGATTAAAATTTACCATGCTTTCCCTTGTCCTACTTAGGCACATCCCATTTGAGTACCAAATCTCCCAACTTTAAATCCTCCTTATTTCCTTTCCTGTCAAAGGCCTACTTGATTTTTTGTTGACGGTCATGCGCTCTGCCCATCACTTGCTCTCTAGTCTATTGTACTTCTACCATCTAATGAATTCTCCCGATCATGTCATTGGGCTCTCCTTGGCAGTCTTAAAATAATTTTTCCACAGGCAAGGCGATTTGAGAAGGAAAAACGTCTTCAATCCCATATACACACTGGAAAGGGGAGATGCCCAACGCTTTGTTGCCACTCTATCATCTCACAGAGAAAATTTGATCTTTGAATCCCATGCTTTCTTGTTATCCTCTAGCAGTCTTTTGATGATATTTACCATGCTTTTGTTAGAGGATTATGCTAATCCATTTCCTTGGGGGCAGTAGGGGATTGAGTGGATCAATGCAATCCTGAACTGCTCACAAAACTTGATCAGTGGTTCAGCCTTAAAGGATGCAACATTGTTAGTGACGATTCTGGTTGCGAAACCAAACCTTACTATAATATCCTCCAGAAAACCAATTATCACCCTATGGAAAGCGTTCCTAGTGGGGATAACCTCTATCCACTTGGTGAAGTAATCAGTTGTAGTCAAGATCCACCTGTGATGACTACTTGAAGCAAGATAAATTTCCCCAATGAAGTCAAGATCCCACTGCTGGAAAGTTCCTAAAGTTGCTACAGGCTTAAGTGGCAGAGGCTTGAGCTGCTACTTCCCGGAGAATTCCTGGCAATTGATGCAAGATCTGATTCTCACACAAACATCAGTGAATAGAGAAGGCTAGTAATACCCAGCCCTGAGAATTTTGTAGGGTGTTTTTTTCCAGAAATGGTGTCCCCCACATAGGCTGCCATGAAAATCAAACATAATCCTTTGGGCCTCTTGTGGGTCTAAACATCTCAAAATCAATCCTAGAGGATCCTTCGAATACAAGACCTGGTCAATAAGGAAATATCTGATTGCTTTGAGTTTTAAATCTCTTGCCTTACTCTTTCCCATATCGTCAAGGGGCCTTAACTCCTACAGGAAATATACAATATCTTTGTATGAGGTGCATTCTACTAATGGAGGTCTGTCCCAAGGAATTTTATCAAACACTTAAGCCGGCTGGTTTTCTAAGCAAGTGTTGATGAATTTAACCCCCAAATATTTACAATTAGATTCAGCCAACAGCCTGGCTAAACCCTATCCTTTAAATAGCTTGGTGGGTTTTATTTCTAGATCAAATTTAAGGATTCTAGAAATCCACTTGCTCCTTCTCTTGTTTATGTCAAGTTGAATGAGAATGTCCTTCACAGAAGTTGAAGGAACATATGCAATAATTTTTGAATGTAGAACATAGACTCTAAAATATTTGAGAGCCTTCACCAAGGCATAGGCCTACTTCTCCATGATGTCATATCTGACCTCTGCATCTCTTAATGCTCTAATGAAAAAGGAAATAGGTTGTTCCGGCTCCGCATCATTCTTTTGTAGTAAAAAAGTTTCCACTGTGTCAAACGAAGCAAAAGAGAAAATCAGAAAATCCTTGGAATAATTAGGACTGATAAGCACAGGTGCCTCAGTCAATTCGTTTTTGATTTGGTTGAAGGATTCTCTGGGCTCAACAGTCCATTTTAATTCATTCCCTTTCCTGAGCATGGCGGTGATATGCTTCACCAATTCAGCAAAATTTGAAACAAACCTTCTTAGAAAATTAATTTTGCCTAGGAAATACTGAACCTCCTTCTTGGACCTGGGAAGTGACAAGACTTGAATAGCTTCGACCCTACTAGGATCAATCTTGACCCCCTCGGCTAATACAATGTGTCCCAACAATTTTTCTTCTTGCATAGAAAATAAAGACTTCCTAAGATTTAGGGAGAGACCAAACCTTCTGCATTTCGAGAAAACCTTTCTCAGATGTTGACAGTGTTCTTTATTAGATCTAGAGAAGACCGTTATGTCATCCAGATAGATGACCACAAACTTATCTCTTTCTCCAATGAATGTGATGTCCATGTCTCGATGGAAGGTTGCTCCTGCGTTCATCAATCCAAAAGGCATTTTCGCATACATGAATGTGACCCAAGGAGTGGTGAAGGTTGTCTTTTCTCTGTCTTTAGGCAGGACAGAGATCTGATTGTAGCCAGAAAATCCATCAATCATGGAAATCCTAGATGCACTAGTCACCCTCTGCAATACATGTTCCATCTTACGTAGCGGGTAATTGTCCTTCTTAGAGCTCATGTTCAGATTTCTAAAATCAACATAGAGTCTGATTTCTCCAATTTTCTTTCTTACTGGGACCATGTCGACTACCCACTCAAAATATCTCTGTTTAGTTTATATTTTCATTTTCTACGGGAGCACAATTTATTTTGTAATACTATGACTTGTATCCATCCGACGACAATTTTTTTTTTCTCTTCTGACAATTGTTTCAATTTTCATTGTCGATGCTTTAACGATTCTCCATCCAATTCAATGTGCATTTTATTGATCAAACTTTTTAAGTAAAGGAAGGTGTTAAAAAAAAATGATTTTAAAATATTTTCATTAAGGTTTAATTAGTTTATTTTATTTTTATATTAAAATATTTCAAACTTTTTAATGTTAAAAATATACTTTTTATTTTATTGTATTAAGTTGTAGTTTTGTGGATTTCAGATTTAATAGATATGTAAATGTCATATGTCATAAAGCTATTTATAAAAATCTATGATTACAATGCTAAATAAAATAAAAAATAAGATATATAACGGAAAAAAATTTAAGAGTATATAAGTAGAGAGATTAGTGTAATGGAAGTAGTTTATGTTAAGACGTGTGCACACTCTTTCGGTATGGGGAGAGGTTACAGGTTTGAGTCTTGTATCCCTGGGGTGGTCGTTTAACACTTAATATCATCCACGAAGTAGGGAAGAAAGTAAAAGAACAAATAAAAACTAGAGTTTTTATGTTGGTTTTAGTCAACAAAGTTCTTATATAGAAGGTATGACAAAGTTCTTATACAGAAGGTGTAATAGAAAGGGCATGAAAAGGTTTTTTGATTTGTATTCTTTGCAAATGTGAACGGAAAAATAGATCATTTACCCATTCATTGTGTTTTCACAAAGAAGGTACGGGGTTCTAATCTTCTCTTGATTGTTTGAAAAATGCGGTTTAATGATAAAACCTTAGAAGAACATAGATACTTGTGCTTGATTGCCCAGTGTGCCACTTGGATAGATAAAAACATATGTGCAATTCCAAATTCAACATCAAATGATTTTTTATACGAAGGTATAAGAGTTTAACATCAAATAAATTTTTATACGAAAGTATAAGAGTTTCTACAAATATAAAAATGTCAAGGCAAGAGGTTCACAAATCTTATAATAGGCCTTTTTTTTTGGTTGATGCTTGCAAAGCTACCCTTGGATGATGAGGTGTTTAGGGAGCAATCTAACTTTCTAAATCTTGTAAGGTATTTTTTTGATATAGGTATGTAAGGGCACTAACAACATGGAAAAATGGAAAACCTAGGCAATTTTATTGAGGTTAGTTGTAAAACAAGTTATTTCTCATACTTTAGTGTTGGTTGATTCAAAGTTGGTAATAGACTGGTTAAAAAGTAATATTAGTATGCAAAATTTGATCCCAAGATCCTATTTGATCAAGATTTCTTTGGCATATCCTTTGCACACATCTACATGGAGCTTAATATGGAAGTAGAGGGTCTATCCAAAGAGCCCTCAAGTTATCTAAATGTACATGTGATGTTACAAATAAAATGTTGGTGTCTCCCCTCTAGAAACAAAAAGATCCTTTTTTTTCGAACTTTGAAAATTATAATGCATGATAGACTTTTCTTTAAGGCTCTTTTATCAGTTCTTCTTTGGAAAAAAAGCTAATTTTCCGAGAGATGAGTAATAGACCTTTATCTTTTTTGGATATCATTTATGTGATATGTAAAATGGCTTGAGTCCATGGACTGATATTTATCTTCTAGATGATATATGCTTATTTTGGTTTTAATTCACTCTAAGTGTTCTATCAGAGTTATACTTAGAAGGTAAAAAATGCACATATGGAATGTAACCTTTTTTCTTCTTGAAATCAAAGTTATGATTTTTTCTTAGGAAAAAAAATACACATACTAGCATATATTCATCTTAACCTGAGATTATTAAAGAACCAAGAAGATATCGTTTCCATGATGGTCTGACCTATTTCTGAAGATTCACTACCTCTGAACATGCTCCTAGCAGTCTCCTACTCCTGAGCATCCTACATGGCCATCTCATACCATGACTCCTTCTTCACTGACTTGGAAGGTTGTTGCTTCCCACCTGAACTTGAAGGCTGACGCCCTCTAAGTTGCTCAACCTTCGGAGCTACCTACTCCATTTTCTTTGTCACTATATTGTTGGTAATTTCTCTCATAGGATGGCCCTTTAGCCTATACAAGTTTCTCTCTCTAACTCAAAAGACATCTACTTTGTCTAAGTTAGATACTCTGGGCATGATAAGTTTCTTTCCATCCTGGAACACTACATCAAATCCATTATTTTCAATCACTGAGACTGAGATCACAATCCTCTTGAGATATGGCACCCATAGCACATCATGCACCCTCAAGGTGCCTCCCAACTCCATTCGGAATGCCATTGTTCCAAATACCTTCACTACATGCTTGGTCCCCATACCAAATTCCACATGCATCTTTGAGTCAGACTCTTTGAATCTCTTAAACACCTATTGCACTCTTGTCATATGACATGTGGCTCCATTATCTATGAACCATGCACTATCTGATATAGTGCCCAAGGAAGTGATCTAGGAGGACCTCCACATGGAAAATTCGTACTTTTCACACCATGGGATAAATCATTAAAAAGTTTGACAATAGGTGGTAAAGAATTATTAATGCTCATGAATGAATTAATTAAATTGTAAAAATGATTAATACTTAAAATGAGTATGAGAAACTCATGTATTAGTCATGCACATTGGAAAAATGATTAATGTTTGAAGTGAGTTTGAAAAT
>JASDQU011248405.1:9672-25528 GCA_032191745.1 Picea mariana | reverse complement strand
TAAACCAAGTCAATAGCACCTGTCTATGTCAATGCAGTAAAACAACATGTCATCAACCCATAACGCCTCATAATCAAAATAAAAAGTTTTAATAGCATAATAATCCGGATCACTTGCGAGAAAGTGTCCTCAAAGAATAAGTTCGCTCAGTGCGCCAGAGCGGGATGTTACACATTATTGCCCCCAGTATTAGCAGAACCCTCTAAACATTTAGAAACATTTGTATATATTTATGACATTGCACAAAAACATATATACACATGTCCATATGCACCTAATTTATATAAAAACATAAACTAAAAAATTTACTGACCATTGGTTGTTGATGTGATGGGGGTTGTACATTAGACAACATGGGGGAATCTATTTTCAAACCAAAAAAAGTTTATCCAAAATCATGACTAGAAAAAGATCACATTGAGCCATCATGCAATGGATCTATTTGAGCACCATCTGAAACTTTTTGGGCACTCTCTTGCGATGCTCTTTCTCACGATGATCTACTAAATGATGCATCCGAAAAGAAATTTATTGTACAATGAATTTTATCAATTTCAAAACTTATGAAAATAAGATAAATATGCAAGTATGCACAAACTTTAACATGTGCATATAAACATGCATACCTCGATCTCCATCCTGAATAAATCTATATGAATTTGATTGTCTTCCAAACTGACTATATCTCCTTATTTGACTAAAATCCCTTTCGTGACTAGTTTCCCCTACCTGACTAGGGTTCCTTGTTGAGCTAGGTGTCCCTCTACTTATTTCATTGGAAAATCTAGAGTGTTTGCAAGGAATAATTAGAGACTCACATCATAATGAATCCTCTCGATCCATATATATTATATATGTACCAAGATGCAAATATGTGACAAGCAACAATTGTGATATGTCACATGAAAATTCTATAATCAATTGACAATAGTTTAATATGTCATGAAAAAAATTGTGTTTCTTCCTCATCCTAAGATATAATGAAATATAAAAAAGAAAAGGTAAAAACCCATAGCATTATTAGATCATCTTAACAAAATTATCGTGTCTCTAGGTTAACAAGGGATTTTTTATGCCTCTATGGATTTCTTGGAGTTGCCAAGACTTGGAGAGTTTGAAAAAAAGTTGACCAAGAATCAAAAAATTTAGTGAAGAAAAAATTCTATGCCACTGGTTGGTGGTCTCTGTATGAATGAAGAGGGTGATTTCAACCATTTATATAATTTAACATCAATTCTAACATTCTTAGGTATTGAAAAACATCAAAGACTGGAATTTATTTAAATTCCATTAAAGTACAAAGTTTAAGTTAATGCATATCCATTGGGTTGTGGTCTAGAGGTTGAGAAGGAATTTCTTTGTTAATGACACATGTTCAAACCTCTATGTGCATAGAGCCTTAAAAATTAAGTTATTGACCAAGTTTAATGATGTTTCATCATCTTGACAATGGCGACTCTAAAAGGCATCACAATTTGACCACAATAAAAGTAGCATTTGGTCATGGTAAAGGCAATTAATCTCTTTTCTGCCACAAAAACATAGATATAGGATAATGTTGAGAAATGAAAAGGCATGGTGGAGAGAGGTTCTTCAAAAAATCACATTTCCTCCTTAGTGACTAAAGAAGATGCTTGGATTGTATGAAACAAAAAATTCAAAAGGTTTCCAAAAGATTCTTTCAATATCATTTAAGAAAATCCTCCCTAGGAATCATGAGGAGGAAGTGAGATTCATCTATGGAAAGACAATGTTACGGTGTATCTAGCTTGAGGAAAATAAACAACATAGAAAATATAAAATATAAAAGAATGGTTGAGTGCCATAAACATAAGAAATATATATGCACTCTTATCTTGGGATAACAACTCCAATTTGTTGGGATGGAAAACTCCATCTATTATTTTACCTATGTAGCTCAAAAAATGCACCCTTATTTATCTCTCATAAAACCTTGACACCAAGGAGATCTTTTGCAATGTTGGTGAGGTATTTATTGAAGCCAACTTATTGCTTAAAGAGTTTAAAACATTACCTAACTATATCATAATATGGCCATAACATCTCCAAAGTTAAAATTTTGCATATAAGACATTTTTGCTCGGAATTTCCTTAATGGTTAACAAGGTTTGATAGTAAACTGGGTGTACAGAGTATGTTTATTTATTACATTTGTTGCAAGTTTTTAGATATTGAATACATACCTCATGCACATTGTTTAAAAATGGATTTATTTATCCAATGATCTACCATGCTTTAATAACCTAATCGATTGGTGTTGCAGGTTTTTAGGTATTGAATACATACCTCATGCACATTGTTTGAAAATGGATTTATGTATCCCATGATCTACCATGCTTTAATAACCTAATCTATGGAATTGATTGTAGGTGTTTCGCGTCTTAGGGCACTGGATATCTATTTGTTGGGGTTTTACGTGAGCTCATCTTTTATATTATGAAGTAATGCTAGAATGTTGTTTAAATTCTATCAACAATGTGATAGAACGAGGTTTATTTTTAATCTTAAAAAACAACTGTAAGTATTCACAAGGAACCAGACTTAGCATTCTTGCTTTGAATAACTCCCCAAATCTATATGAAAATTGCAATTGGAGATTTGGTTAAATCCTATAGACTTCACATGTGTTGGTCTTGAACCCGAACACCACTGTAGGATCACTCGAAAATTCAAGTTTAGAAATCTTTTAAATACTCTCTTTTGTATTTGTTATTTTGTAAAATCAATACTTATCCTTATGGGGAGAGCTTGCCTTACCATCCTAATATGTATAAGAAACGTCCAGAAAATAATGCCATTCTTGGTCTGGTTGGCTATTCATATTGAATTCCAAAGAGTCGATCCTAGTTTTCAGAGTATATTAAGAAATGTATAGAGCTTGAAACATTGAAGAGTTGCATAAGAAAGTGCATGCTTCCATTCGAGTAGACTCGTCATTCAAACATATTGAAAAACATGTCCCTAAAGTGGAGAAGCATTACTTGTCAATGAAACTAGCCTATGAAGAGAGAAAGGGAAAATTAATGACTCAGTTGAACAATTTGAATGCTAGTGTTGGCGAAGAAAATGATGAGTAAATTATTAAATTTATTGGATAAACTATTTATTTTTCTCTTCCTTATTGGTGAATTGTAGAACTTTCCAAGTATGATTAATACCCAATGCGTTAACTTGGCTCGCTAGTTTTGCAAGTTGCAATGAAACTTCAACAAAATTCATCATGTTTTGGTTAAGCAGGTTATTGCCAAATTTTTCCCAAAAATCCAAGTATTGGCATTTCTTGTGCCAAACTATTCTTAGTTTTTCCAACTTCTAGTTGGTAATCAATTGCTAATTTTTTTCTCAAAGTTTTGTCAATTCTCCAAGTTGACATTTATTCTGAGTTAGGTGAACTTTACATGGGAAGTGTTCTAAAGATAAAGGGAGCGGTTGTACACTCTCCAACTAATCCTTAGTTAGGTTCATTTATCATCTACATGCATTTACATACTTTATTACATGTATTTGTACATTATTATGCTAGTATATAATGTATGATGGCTTATTACAAGGTCCTAAAAGGAATTCCAACAACTCGTCTCGAACAAGTGTGAAAATAACTAATGATCTAATACTCTTTAGCCTTCATCTCTTTAATATCTTGTTACACCATCATGCCTTTGAAAAGGTGCTTGGCCTGGCCTGTGCTCACCTTGCCCCTGCACACACCTTACAGTGGGACACCATGCTTTGGCCAACCTACCATTTCTCTACTTTCAAGCTTTTGAGGTCACAACTCAAGAACTATTTTGCAACTTTTACACCAGGGGGCTCAATCAATTCAATATTTATTGTTCCATCATGTTTCTTTCTACCTCTTTTGTGTGTGTCTATCGTCTGTTGTCTAACGCCTATTTCTTAAATGCTTTCAATTGCTCCCAAAATTGTGTGCTTCTTACTTATTTCTGGTCTCTAGGAATGTATGGAGTCTGCATTTGATATTACATGAAGGAGGACTTGACTACAACTTTGCATGATCATGACTTGACTCAACTACTCAAAACAAAGATACATTTTTGCTAGAACCACACTTTTACAAAACAACTAAATGTTGTTGACCTAATATCGACCGATGTCGGTGAGGAACCATCTCACTAACTAAAGAATAAATTACATTACATAGGTGGAGGGGATCACTTGCCTTTGAAAAACACACATTTAAACCCTTCCTTACATCTAGACACGATCTTAATATTAATATAACTTCATTAAATAATGCTTGATTGAATCAAACTTAATTGACAACATTTCATCATTTTTTTACTAAAATATGAATCTATTGATTAGACTATATTGTATCCTTCATAAAACAATTCCACGCTTTTCACCTCCGTATTTATTTAAATCTTACATCATATTCACCCTTCATAACTCATTTCCACTCCTACTCTTTGTCCTTTAGATAATTTTGAATCCAGTACACTTCAAATCATTGGCTTTTTTACTATGCTTATGACTCTATGTTGGTATACACTTCAAATCATTGGCTTCCTTACTATGCTTATGACTCTATGTTGGTATAGAGATTTAACCCTATTCCTCTCATCGTTTCTTTTAGCCTTTTGATTGTTATATCACCATTGTAGCACAACTTGTAAATTTATTCTTTTCATTATTGTTTTTTTTTTTTTTCATTTTTTTCATGAACGGGAGATGCCAAATTTCAAATCCTATGTAGTTCATATCTCATAAGCAATATTTATGAAAAATACATATTGAATATCTCTATCACATTGTACCCACTTATTCGGCCTATTCACAAGGTATTGCATTAGATGATTACATCTCTAAACAAATCTGGTCAGCGACCTTGACAGTGAAGATATTATATATACGAACACTTGACGGTGAAGCTACTTTATATACGAATACGATTTAAGCAAGCAGGATACCCAGACTGTTCAGGTGATATCAAAAGATCAAGATGCTCGCAATTCAACTGGGCGATGCACACACCAAGTTATTCCATGTAGTAAGAGAAATGGCGTCGTAATTATATTGAGAGAAAGAAAAGGCGAGAAACATTGTTGCACACAGTCTCAAAGCAATTTGAACATGTTGACTCACTGCTGGGATGCTTTGGATAAAGTCGCGTTGACTGTCAGTCTCCACACACGCATAAATCCTCAGCGAGCCTTCTCCATTTTGAAACCTTCATCACTTATAAATTTCACTGGATGGTGGAAATAAAATAAAATACATTCAGCGTGTCACTTACACACCTCGCTTGGAAGAATTTTTCCTCAGCGCCGATCCACATTCGTCTTCCTGCAATATATCGTTCAACATTGACTCCTCTTTCTGCTCGCTGGAGAAACGTATCGTGAGGAATTTCTGTAATGCTACACTTTCAGTAGCCTCTCCTCATTCACAGCCGTATCTCTATCCTCAAATTCAAGTTTTTCAACTAGTTTAGAACTTGAATATACTTCATTATTCTCATTCTAATATCCATTGTCCTCAGTTTCGATAGTGCTTCATTTCCATGATTCTCTTTCCTTAACCCTAACATTCCGATATCCTCGTCTCGTTGGTGTCCTCGACATCACCGCCTATTGAGTCATCATCTTCTCTTTCATCTGTCTCTTCGTTCTCGATTTCATTATTACAGTTATCCTATATTTAAATGAGAATTGCTTCCTTGTTTTTAAAAAAGGTGGCATCAATGTTAAAGTAATTGCATATTTTGCTCATTCTTCGAGAATGGATTGAACAGTAATCCTCCATTTGAGGGATAACATGAAATCATCAAAGTAGATATACAATGAATTCTATGGTAGTGGCTCCATTGAAATAGCACATATTTGCGTCTACCCAATCAAAATCGATTCCACTTGAGTACCCCGCAGATATAAAAGAGTCGGCTCTACTTCTTTTCTTCATCGCTGTCAAGTTTGATGCATTCCATAGCATATCTCGCAGTCAAACCCTGGCCATGCTGATGATATTGGCCGATATCACATTCGCGGACTTAGGGGGAGTCGTTGGAGCTAAACAAGCCTGAAAGAGGGTTGGGAAACCCCCTCCAACGATTGCATTTCGCACGATCTGTGGGAGTTTATGTAAAGAACACCTGACAAAAAATATGTACAAGAGTACCAAATTGTTCTTTGACTACTGTATACAGTAGGTGAACCAAAAACAAAGCATCAGATGTGCAGATTCTTCACATAGTATTTTGAAACATCGTGTGGGCAAGCAATTCAAGAGCATGGCATGTGTATTTTTATAAATTTTCTATATTGTTGATATCAACCAGAGACAATCAAAATGCATCCCCTTCTAGAGTCCAACGATATCTAAACTTTTATTGCTATGTTGTAAAACTTCTAAGTAATTATTTGCAATTGCTGCATGCTTTGGCACTTCAATTTTATTTTTTATTTTTTTCTGGTCGGTGAGAATTCGTGAATGAGAAAGATGCACAACGATTCATTCAATTTGATACTAGTTCTTTTAAGAAAGATGTACAAATTATTTCAACAATTCCATAACACAATAGTTTCACTTGAATCATCTCTAGCATACCGTAATTTCAAGTTGTCACCCGCTAGGAAGAGGGTTGCTCCAACTGCTCCAAGATTCTTTTCAATGCAACCTTATTTGAATCAGAGGATGTATTTAAGAAGAGAGAACGACATTATAAGAGAAATATTAGGGACACAGGTATTCAAGATCAGATAGATATTTGTGTAGATATTTGTGTGAAGGATATTCATCTAATTTTGGAATTTGTATTCCATCTTTATAAGTATTTGTACAATAAAAATAAGATTGTAACCATTTCAACTAATCTTTTGTTAAGTTCATTTATTCTCTATTTATATTTACATACTTTATTACATGAATTTATACATTATTATGCTAGTATATAATGTAAGATAACTTATTAAAATGACCTAAAAAGCCTCCCAACACACTTGAACCTCACTATTGGATCTAACTACATTCTCTATCTCCTATGAATAGTTCTTACAAGTTGGAGGAATGAGACGATATCAGAAAAGAAAAACCATACATATTAGTGATGCTCGAGAGAGAATATCTTTATCATTGACTACATTTATTGAAGGAGAATGAATGAAAAATGGAAAAGTCAAATAGTGCTAGGATTTTGATGACATAAACAATAATAAATATGGTTATTAGCATATTTATTTTGGAATATGTCTATAAATTAATTTTAAATATTCCATCATTCTTATCCATGTTTTGAAGTTGTTTATAAATCCTACTTGTAGTTGTGTCTCTTCAATCGTGCCTACCATTAAACATTTTAAGAAAATGTACTTTTAAATTAAATATGCAAGGCCTTTTGGTTTTAAGGTTATGGGAATTTATTTCCAATTTATAGCCTACTACAAACAAATCACTAAAAATGCCTACAACTTTTCATTTGATGTTCACAACCCTTAAAAATGCCTACAAAATTACTTTTCATTTGATGTTCACGACCCTTACGATGTTCTCAACACTTAGAATGGTAGGTATTTGTCAGAGGATTGGATTAGATCCAAGAAAATCTAAAATGTCCAGAGCTTAGTAAGTCTCCTTATGTTGTGGACCACTCGATTTAGATGAAGCAATGGTAGTTGTGGAGCTTGAATGGATACGATATGGAAAAGTCATGCTTTCCAAACAATTTATTGGAACCTAACATATAAGTGGTTATAATCATTTGATTGCTCTAAAATACTTATTCTTCAGCTCATATTAGTGATTAAATTTAGTAATAAGAGTTTGAATGGATACAATATGGAAAAGTCATGCTTTCCAAACAATTTTTTGGAACCTAACATATAATTGGTTACAATCATTTTATTGCTCTAAAATACTTATTCTTCAGCTCATATTAGTGATTAAATTTAGTAATAAGAGCTTGAATGGATACGATATGGAAAAGTCATGCTTTCCAAACAATTTTTTGGAACCTAACATATAATTGGTTACAATCATTTGATTGCTCTAAAATACTTATTCTTCAGCTCATATTAGTGATTAAATTTAGTAATAAGATTAAATTGAAGAGATTCTCGATCATGAATTCTTTGGTGTTTCCTTTTAGGAGTGAAACACATTAAAGTCACTTAAGAGGACTAGAACAAAAAAACCAAAGATTTCTATCCCCAATATGGTTGACATTTATGTTGATGCCTGAAATGGTAATTCAAGCAACACACAAAACACTCTTATAGGGTTAGGAAAGAGGACAATGGTGATGGATACCTGAGTGATGCTTTGATCCCTAAGTCAAATACTCTCTAAAAGATTGATTTGTTAATGAAGTTAGCGGATATTTTTCCCTTAAAAGCACCAAAGCTCCTTATATGTGTGCAAATTAATTTATATAACATATCTTATGTAGATGATTGATTATATTTAAGATATTCAATTAGCATGTCAAAAATGAATTAAAATATATCATACAAGTATAAAATCTATCAAAATGTGAAACAAAACTATCCATAAACTAAATTTGCAACAAACTAAAAATATCTAGCTTAAATAATCTAACTATGCATATGTACGACGGTCTAAATAAGACATAAAATAAAAGTAAAACATGATTATGGAGAAAAAGTGAGAAATTTGATGTAAAGATAATATACATAGAAAAAAGAAGGGCAAGTATGACCTAAAATATTTTATTATCAAAGGGTTCCTTTCATAGCCAAATAACCCAAATAGTGTTAGCAAGCAATCGATTTGGCCCCTTGTCAACAACATTTTTATGAAACCATATGTTGTGTACAACAAGCATGTAAGAAAGATGTTTATGAAACCATATGTTGTATACAACAAGAAAGAAATAGGTAGGTGAAGTTAGGATGTTTATGAAACCATGTGTTGTGTACAACAAACATGTCAACAAGATGTTTATGAAACCATGTGTTGTGTACAACAAGTAAGAAATAGGTAGGTGAAGTCTTAGATGGCATGAAGTTTCATTCATCGCACTCACCCTCGAACACATCAACCCTTAACATTGATGCATTTGAGGTGTCCGCAAAAGTTTCGAACTGGTGAATTTCACTTACAGAGCATCGCACTCCACCACTTACTTCTCTAGACCTCAAGGACTATAGTCATGGTGGTGTTAGTTGTAAGTGTTATGGAAATATTTATTTAAAGCTCATTTGCAATATTTGAATATCAAACTTGGAAAATAAATTTGAAATTAACTTTCCATTACACTCAATTATAAATATTAGTTATTGCAACAAACATACACATAAAAAAAAAAAAAAAAAATCAATTTTCAACTATCCATCGCTAATGAAAATTGTGTTGTAATTGGAAATGCGGAAAACACAATCACACAGATCATAAACACATAGATTTTATGTGGTTCACCCAAACGTTGGGCTAGGTCCACCAAGCAGAGGCATCAGTTGTCTTATTATTCAAATCATGGAGATTACAACATCTTACTCACTCTCTCCTTGCCTCTACAGGCTTCATGGATTTATAGCAATATTTACACAGTTACATGAAATGCTGGCAATAAATATTGCATTCCATTTTCGCAAATTTGTTTCAACAAATTAACAATATACGAGAGATTTATGAGATATTTCAATAAATAGTTGAACTACCGTATCCTATTTGGGTTCATGCAACAACCACCGGATCTTGCGTCCTGTTCGTTGTCATGTATTCAACAATATCCACCTTGACATCAATTAACCTGATACCTTGATCCTTCCTTTTGTTCATCACCTTTTCTGCAAGCCAAGAGAAGCCAAGCACCATGGTAGATTTTCTAACAATATTGGTTTTGTGAACATGTCTACGCAGTTCTCTTTTGTATGCACTTTCTCAAGAGAGACTCCACGTTCATCGATGACCTATCTTACAAAATGGAACTTGATAGGTATATGTTTTTTTTTATTGTGGTACGTTGGATTCTTATCCAAGTGAATAGCACTTTTACTATCACAAAGTAGCTTTACTTTGTCCTTCATGCTTCCAAACTGACCAAACTGCCTCTTTGCAAGCATGTGAAGCAGCTATGTATTTTTCTTCTATAGTGGATAAAGAAACAATGTTATGTGGCTTTGGCATCCAACTAATAGCTCCACCTGCAAGAGTAAATACATACCCTGAAGTCATCCTTCTCTTGTCCAAATCACCTGTAAAATCAAAATCAACATATCCACATACTAACTCATGACCACTATTATAGGTGATACAATAATCACTTGTGCCCCTCAGATATCAAAGCACCCATTTCACTACTGCCCAGTGCTCTTTACTTGGATTTTCCATCAACCTGCTGACAACCCGAACTACATGTGAAATGTCTAGCCTTGTACTAACCATCGCATACATTAAACTTCCTACTGCATTAGCATATGGTATTCGAGACATATATTTATTTTATTCTTTTGTACTAGGACATAAACTTGAAGAAAGATTAAAATGGGAAGCCAAAGGGAATGAAACTGATTTCACATCGTTCATACCAAACCTTAAAAGTATTTTCTCAGCATACTTATGTTGTGACAACCAAAGCTTACCATTCCTCTTGTCTCCAAATATCTCCATGCCCAAAATCTGCCTTGTTGCTCCTAGATCTTTCATATCAAACGTCCTAGACATCTGGGCCTTTAACTTATTGATCTCAGTTATGATTTTTCTGTCTAAAAACATATTGTCAACATACAATACTAAGATAATGAATATGTCATTATTCAATTTCTTAAAGTAGACACAATGATCATACTCACTGCTTGTATAATTCTAGCTCACCATGAAAGAGTCAAATTTTTTGTACCATTGTTTGGGCGACTGCCTCAGACTATACAATGATTTCTTGAGCCTGCAAACAAATTTCTTGTTGTGATTCTGAATGAACCCTTCCGGTTGTTCCATTTAAATTTCCTCATCCAAATCTCCATCTAAGAAAGCAGTCTTAACATCTAGTTGCTTCAACTCCAAATCAAGAAATGTAACTAATGCTAACACAATTCGAATTGAAACAGTCTTTACAACTGGTGAAAAAATCTCATGAAAGTCAATACCTTCTTTCTGAGAATATCCTTTCACAACCAGCCTTGCCTTGTACCTTTCCACCTTATCATCAACACCCTTCTCCAGCTTGTAGACCCACTTGCAGCCTACAGTTTTTCTGTCTCTTGGAAGTTCTATCAGGTCCCATGTGGTGTTCCTCTCTAATGCCTTCATTTCATCCTTCATTACTTCTTTCCATTTATCACTGTGAGAACCCTTCATAGCTTCCTGATAGCACGAAGGTTCATCATCATTAGTACTAAAAGAAACTGACAAAACAAAATCATCATACCTTCTTGGAGGAACTCTGACTCATGTAGACCTCCTTAGGGAAGTTTTTGGTTCATCCACAATCTGTTGAATGCCATCATCATCCATGTTTTCCTCTGCAAGAACCTCTTCATGAACATCTTCAGAAACTTGTTCATGTTCACTTTAATCTGTAGTTGAACGAGTTTCAAACTGAATTTGTTGATACTTAGGTACTTCTTCCTATTTCATTTGAACATCTACATTTGATTTGATGAGAGATGATTCATCAAATATTACATCTATGTTAATGGCGATCTTGTGGGAAGTAGGATCCCACAACCTATACCCCTTAATACCATCACCATATCCAACAAAGATAAGCCTTTTTTATTTTGGATCTAATTTAGAACATTGATGTTTTAGAATTGGAGCATAGGCTTCACAACGAAAAACTTTAATATTAGAATAATTACAAGGGTGACCTTTCCATACCTCTTCATAAATCTTGCACTCTATTGATATTGATGGTGATCGATTCACCAGATAACAAGTTGTAGTTACTGCTTCTGGCCATAGTTTTTGCTGCAAATTGGCGTTACTAAGCATACTCCTTGCTCTCTCTAGAAGAGTCATGTTCATGCGTTCAACAACTCTGTTTTTCTGAGGAGTATAGGCAGTGGTTTTATGCCTAACAATACCAAACTCCTTGCAATAGTTCTCAAATTCCATTGACGTAAATTCACCACCATTATCAGTTTTTAAACATTTAATGGATCTACCAGTTCTCTTTTCCATTAAATCTCTAAACTGCCTGAAAATTGTAAATACACCAGCCTTACTTTTCAATATATAAACCCAAAACTTTCTAGAGAAATCATCTATAAAAGTTACAAAATATGATGATCCTCCATACAAAATAGTAGGGGATGGCCCCGAAATTTCAGAATGAATATAATCAAGGATTCCTTCACTGGTGTGTCTTTCGGTTTTAAATCTCTGCCTATTATGTTTTCCATAAATACAATGCTTGCAAAAATCCAACTTTAAAGACTTTAGAGTAGGAAATAAATTGCGATCAGTTAATACCTTTAATCCTTGTTCGCTCATATGACCCATCCATTGATGCTACAGTCAAACAAAATCACTGTCTTTCTCAGATACCGCTGTCACATGATCTGACTCAGTTCTTCCTTCTAATAGGAACATGTTACCAACTTTCTTCTCTTTCATAACCAATAGGATTTCTTTGTAGACTTTCATAAATCCACCTTGAACAATACTCTTATATCCTCCAGTGTCTAAGACTCCCAAAGAAATTAAATTCTTCCTAAGCTTAGGTACATGTCTCACATCAATTAGTATTTTAACAGTTCCATCAAACATCTTAATTCGAATGCTACCAATTCCCACAAATTTACATGATATATCATTTCCCATTAAACAATTCCATCATCTATAGACTGGTAGGTAATAAATTAGTGTTTATGAAGACACATGTGATTTGAAGCACCCGAATCTAATAACCATTGTTGATCATGACGTGAACCAATACTAATTGATAAAACTTCATCAGTCGTACCTGAACCTACTGTTGAACCTATTTCAGTTGTGTTTTTTTCCTTTATTTCTTTTGGAGGGTCGTCTTTGGAGGCTTGTTGTCTCTTCTAACAGTCCTTCTTCAGGTGTCCAGATTTGCCACAAAACCAACACTTACGCTTGCTATTTTTCCCCTTCGACTTTGACCGAGAAATTCCTCTGACCGTGTCCTCTTTCTTTTGGTCCGCCTCTAACCATCATCGCGTCAGATGTAGAGGTTTCTAGATTGGATTTCTTCCTTGTTTCCTCAGACAGTAGTGCTCCAACAATATCATCAAACTCAATACTTTTTTTTGAACTGAAACTAATAGAGGTAACAAAGTGATCCCATGACACAGGAAAAGAACACAATAATGTAATTGTATTATCTTCATAATCAAATTTTACTCCCATGCTAGTCATCTGGACTAAAAGAGTATTAAATGTATTTAAATGATCAACTATCTTCGTACCTTCATTCATGCGTAGAATGTATAATTTTCTTTTGAGGAAGATCCTGTTCGTTAAGGATTTCGTCATATACAAGCTTTTCAGCTTCGTCCATAAACTGAATGTTGTCTTCTCCGAGACAATATTGAACAGAACATCATCAGCCAAACACAGGTGTAGGACACTCAGGTGTCTTGCATCCATCTCATCCCAATCATCATCTGTTATGGTCGCGGGTTTCTTTGTTTTTCCCAAAAGTGTCTTTACCACGCCTTGTTGCAGGAGCAAATCATGCATCTTAACCTTCCAGATCTCAAAATTTTTCTTGCCATTGAACTTCTCAATTTCAAATTTAGCACTTTGTGTCTTTACCATTAGAGAAAATATTCCAAAAAACACCACTACTTGTAATAACCAAAGCCCTTTAAAAAAATAATGTCGAAGAATAATGCTTTAAACTTTACCAAGTTTAATAAAAGATTTAATAAAAAATCATTTTACTAAACTTTCATTTTATTTCAAAATAAATAAAAAATAAAAAACCACCTTTTTAAATCCTCCACCTTTTACATATTATATTTAATTAAAAGATAATAAACCTTTTTAAAAACTTCCTCCACTCTTATGTGATCATTTTAAAGGAATATCTTGTGCTTTAATGAAAGGTAAACATTATAACTTCATACCTTTTACCAAATCCAAGCATTCAATCTTATTGTAGACCAACGTTATTTTTGTATTAGGCTCTCCCATCCAGCAGGTAGATCGGCGTAGTTTTTGATAACGCGGATTTTTTACAAGGGCACTACTACATCAGCGCTCCCATCCAACAAGGAGCCCAACGCTGATGCCAAAATCAGCGCTCCCATCCAACAAGGAGCCCAACGCTGATGCCAAAATCAGCGCTCCCACAAGGAAGAGGGAGATCGGTGCTCTCACAAAGCGGATAGCTCAGCGCTTACTCAAAACAACGGCTCTCCTCCTCCACGGTTTTGGCACTGCTCCTCCTCCACGGATCTCCAAAGTAGCTCTGATACAACAACTTTCTCACTCTCTCCTTACCTCTACGGGCTTCATGTATTTATAACAGTATTTACACAGTTACATGAACTATTGGCAATAAATGTTGCATTCCATTTTAACAAATTTGTCTCAACAAATTAACAATATGCTAGACATTTATGAGATATTCCAATAAACAGTTCAATTACCACCATTGTCATTGAACGAAGCATAAAAATATATAGTCCCAATATACAACTTCATAATTAAACGTGTCCACAAACATCGCAAAACAAATGCATCATTAATCAACCCATAATAACGAACAACAATCAAAGCAACTCTATCTTGAAAATTAAAATTTCCATTACGAAAGGAGATTTGTTTCCATTCAAGAACATAAGAACATTGTTCTCATATGGAGGAAGATATGTGGTAATAAAGCATGAATGAGGGTTTCTATTCCTCTTCTATTGGTAGGTAATGGAAACTAATGGAGGAAGATATGTGGTAATAAAGCATGAATGAGGGTTTCTATTCCTCTTCTATTGGTAGGTAATGGAAACTAGAGGTTGATCTTCCTTATTGGTGTTGCTTGATTTGGATAGTGGTTCCATGGTATTGAGCATTGTCCAACAAGTTGCCACCGCAATAAAAACAAAAAACAACGCATTTTAATGCATAGATGTAGGAGCCTCAGTTATCATCATTATTGCTTTATACATGTGCGTACTGAACAAGCTCTGCAAGAAGGTCAATATGTTTGTAACTACACTATGAGGAGAGATTTGGATAAGATGTTCATGGGGACTCTCTAATCCCACAAGTGGAGTGTGGAGATATATGAATATTCTTGCATGGATGACCTGGGTCGTCCTTGGTTCCTTCAAAAATCACACAACTGAAGCAGAGAACTATGTTTAAGATGGCTCTTACAGTGGGAGCTTGAAAATGTAAACAATTGTGTTGTTCTTGAACATCTATATGCTGCTTCTGGTAGGTTGAAGATGATTAAAAATGAAAACAATGCTAAAAGACATGTAGCAACTGGGAAGATGTTATTGGATGGAAATCAAGAATATAGTTGTTGCATTTATGCAGGGGATGGATCACATCCGTAATTACGGAGAATCTATGCCATGTTGGAGAATTTTTTTAACTAAAATAAAGGTGGCAGAGTATGCCCCTTATACAAGTTTGGCACTACATGATGGAAAGGAACAAATTCTTAGAAGGCTGTGAGAAGCTAACAATTGCTTTTGGTCTTTTTAAAACAGCACAAGGACAACCTATCCTGATCATCAAGAACCCGTCTCTCGTGGTTACTGTATTGGCATTATATGAATATTTGTGACTGTCAATGGAACAATTATTGCAGTGGATGTAAACTATTTCCATAATTTCAGTGATGGATCGTGTCCATGGGAGAAGATTAAAGTTGTGATAGTTTGTAAGGCAAGAACTCAACATCCGCCTGTGAGACAACAAGTGTGAAAATATAGCT
>JASDQU011248402.1:8782-23639 GCA_032191745.1 Picea mariana | reverse complement strand
TGAATTTAATAATCATTTATCTAAACTTTATTCAAGGATTCCTCAACATGTACGCCCTAATAATGAATTTCCATTAATTTATTATTTTAAGGCATTTGATTAATCATTTGGTTTTTTACTCAGGGAAAAGGATATCCAAAATTTGGACAGAGCCTTAGCTTATGCTCTCAAGTTGGAGAAAAATATCAACACGGTGAAGAAAGTTCAACCAAATCCTTCCATGTTGTATGATCCACAAGGAAAAGCATCTTAGGAAGTGAAGAAGGAAGGAGTTGATAAGAACAATGAGATACCGAGGACATTTCAGCCAAGACAACTCATTCCCAGGAGACATTTTCATCATGAAAAGAAGGCATAACTTCAAGGATTATTGTGCCCGCTACTAGTAATAATTTCGTTGGTTATCCTTCTTCTAGTCATTATTGCAAAGCTTGTGAGTTGCTTCATAATGAAAAAGGTTGTGAGGTGTTTGCGCAAACAATGTATTTTCTCCTTCCAAATTATCTTGAAGACCTTCTCAAACACTGAAAGACAGTTTGAATATGTTGTCATTCATTGAGGATGGCAACCACCCACATGTGTATCAATTTTCCAACAGTAAAGAGGCAAATTGGCCAAAGGTTTTTCCTTTGAGTTCGGGGCAGTTTGATGCCTACAAGAGCACTATGGTATCCACTAACATCGCTATCCTTGTGGACCAACAATACACAATGTAAAGCAGTAGTTGTGGTGGCTGAGATTGTCGATATTTATCTAGAAGAAGTAAGGGACCTAGTGACCAACCAGGAAATGTTACCACGCATAATGATATCCAAACGTTGGTTACCCTAGAACACCATGATCCATCACTTATGCATGATTTGAGTTTATACTGGTGACTAAATTATCAAAGATAAAAATTCTAGTACAACTTAGAGACGTTAGACTTAATTTGGGTCTAAAATGGACATCCTAAGGAAAACATTAAAACAATTAAAATGTATGTCACATCACATTAAGTTAGAGGTGTTATCTACTTAAGGTTAAGTTATATTTTCTCATTAATGATAATTGCCAATTAAGTTGAGTTAGTATAGAGTTAAAAGATGAAAAAAATTAATAATAAAAAATTTAAATTATTATGCATATTATAAATGTAGTGTCAAAATATTTAAATTTATATTATATTATATTTAAAATAATTCATAATTAATCAAATATATAATTACCTTTTTTATATATTTAATAATAAATTTAAAAATAAAATAAAAACATTATAGTTAAATAATATAATCGTAATAATTATAAAAATTTTAAAATAATAATAATAATAATATACACTTATAAATATTATATAGCACATAATTCATTATTATATATAATATATTATATACTATATTATATGATACAGTGTATGATATATTATAATTCAAAATAATTATATATTATATAATCATTCAACTGTGGACCATCTTGTTACCTTTAGGATCATTGCAGAGGAGTTCTGCAATACTAAAACCAATCTTTTGTGTTGTTTTGTTGACTTTAGAAAAGCTTTTGACATGGTTCCTAGAAAAAACTTTTGAAATAGGTTGGAAGAGATAAAAGTGCCTCTCAAGTTGAGGGTTGCTGCAATAAGGATGTATGAGAACGTTATTGCTAAGTTTAAAAACACTGAGGGCTAGTCAAAAGAGATTAACTGCAATATCGGAGTCAAACAAGGTTGTCCCTTGTCCCCTACCCTTTTTGGCATATACATTGATAAGTTAGAAGAATGCTTGGAAAAAGCAGGTTGTGTTAGCCCTAGTCTCACTAGTATAGTCATCAATCTTCTTTTGTATGTCGATGATATCGTTCTTATGGCAAGGAGTCCCCATGATCTTGAAAACCAACTAAGAATCCTCGAGGATTTTTGCTCCAATATGGGTATGATTGTTAATACTAATAAGACTAAGGTCATGATTATTAAATCCAATAAGATCCCTCATGATACCTTTGTATATAACAACAACAACTTGGAGGAAGTGACTTCATAAAAATATCTTGGAATTGATATTCACCACAAGCTCAATTGGAATTATAGCATTGAGAAAATGATTATTGGGGAATGGAAAGCTTATTATGGGCTTGAAAACAATTGTAAATCAGATGATCTTTGGAGTTGGGATAAGAAGAAACTTATCTTTGAGACTCTTGTTACACTTGTTATTCTTTATGGATGTGAAGTCTGGGGCTGTAGTATCTCCCGTGAATCCTGGAGAAAGATAGAGCAAATACAAAAGAATTTTATAACCTATAATCTCAAAATTAAAGGAAATACACCCTATCCCATCTTCCTCGTAGAAACAAGCCTCTCCCCCATTGAGAGCATGGCTATGACTAGATACCTAATGTATCAGAACAAGTTAAACAACATGGAAAACAAGAGGCTACCTAAAATTGCTTCAAAATCAATTCATAACCACCATCGACTCAAGCGAGGATGGTATAAAGATGCTCGGTCTTGGCTAAACTATTGGGGAATCATGGAAGAAACCATTTTGCAGAATAAAGATACTATTAAAAAAAACATCAAATCAAAATTTAAAGAAAAAATATGGTGTAATAAAGAGTTAGAGGAAAAAAGAAAATTAAGGTATTATAAAGATGTAATCAACCCTAATCTGGAAGATCAAAATTATCTATGTGTTTTTCCAAGTGTAAAGAAAAAAATAAGCATTGCTAAGATAAGACCAAATTCTCATGAGCTCCATAGTAAAATTGGGCATTGGTCAATTCCTAAAACGCCATGGGATGAAAGAGTGTGTCACCTTTGTGACACTAAGAAGGTTGAAGATGAAAAGCACTTTCTCTTAGATTGTGCAGCCTATACCCATATTAGATCTCATTTTCAAAATATTGATCACACTACCAACCTTCCTAACCTCTTAACTCAACAAAAGTATGGTGATCTTGGAAATCTTATTTTAATGCTTTTCAAGCACAAAAACAAAATTCTAAAGAATCACAAGTAGTCACTTACCCTCTTAAGGTCCGATAGACCAATTAGGTCTTAGTGGACATTAATCATCATCATCATCTTATATAACTATTATATATACAACTATTATATTGTATATACAACATGAGTGAGTTTAATGGTTAAGAACATGTGTTTCCTCCTTGGAGGTCGTAGGTTCAAAACTAGAGGTTAAGAATATTTTATATAATACAATGAATGATGTCGAGTCTTGTAAAAAAACAACCAAAAAATCCAAGAGAATAGCTAATTATATTGGGAGCTCTATGGTTAGGGTTTCTTTATGGCTGTGATTTTCGTTTTCCATTAGTGATTGGTGTTTTCATTGGAGAGAAATGGAAACAACCAAAAAGGAAGGAGGTCATTGGGAAGGCAGTGGCTCAACAGCCAAATCAAATCCAATGGGGGAATACATCTCCTCATAACCCTAGATCATCAGTCAGAGGGGCACATGGGGTAGAATCAAGCAGAAATAAGTATGTTGCTCTAAAAAACCTAGAGGGAAATATTGAGGAATCAAGAAGAAGAGACAGGAAAATGAAGAAGGTAAGAGAGTCAATAATGGAGATACCAGAGAAATTAGGGAACCATCATGAGGTTGTCAACCCTTTAATGGAGATCTAACTCGTAGTAAAATCCTTCCTCGCTCTATTTCGTGGATTTCAGAAATTCTAGAGGAAGGAATTCAGGAAGAATCAGATGATGAGTCTAAAACAAAATTCTCGCAAAGTACCACAATGAAGAAAGTGGGGAGGAGATCTAATCGAAATAGAAGAGAAAATGAAGTAGATCGGTATAAGGAGTTAGGCATCCAAACCACTTTGAAAGGGATATTCAAAACAGATGGGAAGCAAGGGAAACCCCAAGACCCTTCTGCAAAGGGAGTGTCTCAATCTCATCCCTCTAAAGAGGGGGCAACCGAATCTTCAGGTAAATAATGAAATTAGTCTCATGGAATTGCAGAGGATTAGGTAGCAAGGATAAGAAAGAAGCAATGGGAAAGTTAGTTCAACTAGAAAAACCTCAAATCCTTCTAGTCCAGGAGACAAAATTGAGGGAGCAAGAAGCTCTCCAAGAAATGCGACAAATTTGGAAGAAAAGTAATGAAATGGCAATAAGTGCAAGAGGGGCTTCAGGGGGGATTTTCATTCTCTGGAACTCTAGCATTTTTCAATTGGAAGGTAGTTTTAAAGCAACACATTGGATGATGGTCAAGCTAGCTCATCTACCTATGGGTATGTTCTTTCATATTTTTAATGTGTATATGCCAATAATTATTGGGAAAAAATAAAATGTTGGGATTCTCTTTTGGGTCTGGGAGGTTCTGGATTCACCCAAAATTGTATTTTAGCCGGAGATTTCAACGCTACAATGCATTTGAGGGAAAAAAGAGGGGGATCCATTGTTCGAGATCCATCAAGGGAAAAGATGGAGGATCTGATCTCAGCACTGGACTTGATTGACGTTCCTCCAATAAAAAGAAAGTATACTTGGAATAACATGAGAGATGGTCCAAGGCACATTGCGGCTAGGCTGGATCGCTTTCTCATCAGTAGCTCATTTGTATCCCTTCCCAAAAAAAATTCTTCTTCAATTATTCCTTAGGCATGTTCAGATCATCATCCCATTTCTCTCTACTTTGAAAAGGAAGAAAACTTGGAGCCTATCCCCTTTAGATTTAATCCTCTTTGGATGGAGAATTTGAACTTCTTACCACTTGTTTCTTGTACCCGGATTCAATGGATATCAGGTTCCCCTATCCATATTTGTGAACAGAAACTCAAATTAACTAAAGTTGCAATAAAAATATACATATCGACCTCAGCATGATGAAGTTTTAGAGAAATAGAGGAAGCTGGAAGAGATACAAGACATGATAGAGAGTAAGGATGTGCAACCAGAACTCTTTTTTTTTTGTAAGTGTGTTGAGATTCTATATTACTGAGAAAAATATAGTACAAAAAGGAACGGAGGGTCAACCCCTGATCTGCCAAAAAGGAAACCAGGTCAGGGGCCCTGAAGTTGCATTGTCTACATAAGTGGAGGGAGGCTTGGGTCGCCACTCGGGGAAACCGACTCAGTGTTCGAAAATTCGTTTGAAAAACCTATACATAAGAAAAAACTTAAAGCCAGGAAAGCATAACAAGGGTTTCTCATACACTGATAGAAAAAAAGACCTTGGGTTGACACTGCGCTAGTCCAAGAGGATTGGGTTGCTTTCCTCTCCTTCTTCCTTGCCGCTCTCTCCTTTTTTTGTTCCACCATGCACGTCCTTCTGATGCAGGTTGGTGTGTCGCGTCGGTCTGCTGGAGTGATGTCCATGTGGTTGACATAGAGAAGGTAGAGTTGGAATTGTCCTGCCAGTCTTTCCAATTTTTCGCTCTGGTTCCTCTGGTCCTCTTCTATTCGTCTTGCGCTGGCCTCCAGGTTACTGAGGCAGCTTAGAATTTCTATGTGTTCCTTCTTGTAGCCTCGTTTCTCACCCCTTCTGGTCTCGCTCTTGTCAGCTCTCAGCTTACTTATCAGCATTTTTGTGCGCCAAGCTTCCTCCATCGTTTTGTGGTAGAGGGTTTTCTTAGGATGTGTGGCCCCTAGGTCCCTTATCCCGTCAACTTCTTTGATGAGTTCTGCCAAGGCTTTTCCCTGGCACTTGTTGTTGACTTCCCGCTCCCATTTGTCGATGATTGCCTTTCCTTTTGTATCAACCTGCTCAAGAAAGGTGCCTTTGGCCTCTCTGGCCGCCTGTTCCATCCTAGTGATTTTTCAGGCACTTGTTGGGAGTTCCTCCCCCTGGGCCCCCCACTTACTCTATGTGTTCTTCCTTCTCACCATCTATGTTTGAATGCAGTGGCTTCTAATGTGACCTCTATTCGCCCCTTCTTGGTCTCTGTAATTTCTACTCGTTGGTCTGTTGCTATCCCTGATGTTTCTTCTTTTATGGGGTTTCCCCGGAGGTGATTTTTTCCTAGTGATCATGGATCTCTCGTAAAATTGTACCTTTCGGTCATTTTTCTCTATTTCAGAGTGTGTGTGCTTTGGATTCCTGTCGTCGTCCCAACGCCAATCCTTTTCCTTATACTTTGTACGCCAATCATTTCCTCCCTTGGAACCTGTGCGTGGATGAGGTGTACCCATTCCTGCCCTCGGGCTACCCTTTTGATCTTCATCCTTTGTCGACTATGGATTACCCTTTCCGCTCTCCCTTCGCCAACCCCTGTACTTCGTTCTATTGACATGATCGTGGTGTCGTACCTCCTCTTGTGGTGTGACTATGATATGCATTGTAAATCATGTTGAAAATGTGTCCTATTGGATTCTACCTAGATCTGACTTGCCCTTCAATTAATTCCGTGCCTCCAGCCTCGATGTGGTCGCCCGTACTTCGGTTGTCGTCATAGTCCTTTGCCACTAGTTGGGAATAGTTTGTCTGAAACTGACCTTCCGAGATGTTATTCCATGTGGAATCTAGTTATGTTCCTTTCTTGTCGACCCCTTCGTTAGCTATTCTATCTGCTAGTCCATTTGCCGACCTTCGGACCCAGCGCAACTCAAATGTGATCCCTGTCTGCAAATGATCTTGAATTTTTTGTAGGGAGTACACCAAGAGCCAGTGCCTCCATATTTTTCCCACTTTGGTGTCATTTTGGAGTTTCCTTACTGTATTGATGACCAACATGGAGTATCCTTCCACTACTACGTTGGTCATCCCTTCCTTGCGTAGTATATCGAGGTCAGTGTCCAGGGATCCAAATTTCGCAGCGTTGTTAGTTGAGTTCCCTAGACTCCTAGTGTACAGTCAAATAATTTTTCCTTGATCGTCCCTGATTACTCCCCCCGTACCTGTCCGTCCTGGGTTACCCTTCGACGCCCCGCCGAAATTCTGCTTTAGGGAGCCCTCTGGTGGCGGTTTCCAGTTGTGCTCACCTACTTGTAGTTGTGGCAACCATCTCACCTGGCTGGGGTTGCGTCCTCTTTTCAATTGAAATGCCTCTAGGATTCTGAGATCTTGGTATGTGGGTTGTGCTCCTCCTATTTGGAAGTTGCGGCTATGTATCATTTCTCTTGTCATAGCTCTAACTGTTTCCTTGATCTTTCCAGTCGTCCAGCTTCGGTTCCTAAAGATGCACCTATTTTGTTCCTTCCATATTGCCCAAATGATCATGTCGGGGATGAGGGTCCAACAGAGGTCCACCTCTTCATTTTTGCTATAGTTTTCCTTCCATGTGGTTATAGTTGCGTCAATATTACCTCTGACCCTATTAGACTGTCGAAAGATGCCTACCGCCTAGTCCCATACTTCTGTTGTGTAGGGACATTCATCCAGGAGATGGTTCGTTGTTTCCTCCTTTTCTTCACATAAGTGACATATTAAGGGGCCTATGAAACCTCTCTTCTTTAAGTTTTCCAAAGTTAGGATTCGGTTGTCTAGTATTAGCCACTGGAAGATTTTTATTTTTGGCCAATGGGGGTTGTTCTGGAGCTTGTCCCATTGTTGCGTCGTGTCTTCTTGGTTCTGGTTTGGTATGTAGTAGTGTACTTCCTTAAGGTTGAATTCCTCGCCTTCTTTGTTCCCCCATCTCAGCTGGTCACTTCCATCCGTGACTGCTATTTTTTGTCTCCCCAATTCCTCCTCCACCTCTTTTACTACTGTTGTGGTATGGTCTCTTGTCTGTGGAATGAGAGTGTTCCAGATTCTCCATTTTTTGCGGTCTGTTTCTTGTTTCCAGTAATGGTAGACTTGGATTTTGCCTTGCTCTATAATCCCCTGTTGTTGTTCCTCCCGGCCAGGTTTTTCCATTTTGGGTTCCTATTGCTAGGCATCTTCCCAAAATTGGGCGGTTCTGCCATTCCTTATTTCCCAAAAGTTGTGTGTCTGGATCCAAGTCTTGTTGTGCCAGGCTAAGTTCCAGATGGTGGAACCTTCCTTGGTGCCTCTGAAGAGGATTTTATCCTGATCATCGGTGTCTGGGGCATACTTTGCCTTCCACAGGTTGACCCATGGCGTGGTCATTTCTTTGACCCATCGCCACCAGAGTTTCGCTCCATAAGCTTCGTTGGTCACTTGCGAGTCATGTAGTCCCAAGCCTCATTTGCTTCTTTCCTTACATACTTTCTCCCAAGCCACCAGTGCCCATTTTTTCCTTGTTTCTGCTCCTCGCCATGAGAATTCCCTTTGTATGGTTCTTATTTTTTGTATAATCCCCTTGGGGTCGAGGAAGACTGACATCATAAAAGTTGGGATAGATTGCAAAACCGACTTGGTTAGGATAAGTCTTCCGGCTAGGTTGAGGGACCTGTACGTCCAGTTTTTTACCTGGTCTTGTAGCTTGTTGACTATTCCTTCCCAAGTTGACAGCTTGTAGGCTTTGTCTGTCAAGGGGATGCCCAAGTACTTGGTTGGGATGGTTTTGCATTCAAAGCCCAAGATGTTGGCCAAATTCCTTTGGATAGCAGGGTTGGTATTAAAGAAGAATATCATAGATTTGCACTGATTTATCTCTACCCCTGAGGCTTTCCCAAACTTGTCTAAGATTCGTTTGTAGGCTTTCTCTTCCTTGACCGTGGGCTTGCCATGTAGTAAGGTATCATCCACGAACTTTTGGTGTGTAGAAGTTGGGAAATTATCGTAGGGTTTGATACCTTTTATTTCCCCTGTTGCGGTTGTGATTTTTATGCTTCGACTGAGTCCTTCCATCATTAAGATGAAAATGAAGGGGGACATAGGGCCTCCCTGCCTGATGCCTCTTGTGGGCCAGTAAGGTTTGGCAGGGGCTCCTTTTATTAGTAGCGAGAAGCTTGTTGTGGATACTAGGTTGATAATTCATTCGATCCAGTGCTAGGTGAAACCGAAGGCTTCCAGGGTCTTGACCATATAGTGCCAATTGATTTTGTCATAAGCTTTCGCTAGGTCCAATTGTATTATCATTCCTCCTCTTTTCTACAGCTTCAGGGTGTGGATAAGTTCATGGGCATGGATAATATTGCCCATTATTTTCCTTTCTTCCACGAAACCTACCTGCTCTTGTGAGACCAGTGTGGGTGGGAGTGGTTTCAATCTATTTGCTATAACCTTGGAAATTATCTTATACACCACATTGCACAGTGCTATAGGTCTGTAACGATCAGGGGTTTTGGCTTCATTTTATTTGGGGATGAGTGTAATCAACGTAGCATTTAGTGCCTTCTAGAGTCTTCCACTACCCTATAGATGTCTTGTTTGACGATTTCCCAGCAGGCTTTGAAGAAATCCACTTTGAAACCATCTGGGCCTAAGGATTTTCCATTGGGCATTTCCTGGAGTGCTTGGTCTATTTCCTCCTCCGCAATGGGTTTGATCAGCTTGTGGTTTTGTTCATCTATTACCAGGCGAGGGATATGCTAGATTACCTTTTGTATGGCCTCCGTTCTATCTTGGTTAGGTTCTTRGGCTATCCMGTGGAAGTGTTTTACCAGAGTTGTTTCRATATCCTTATGGGATTCTCTTTCTATGYCATTCTGGTCCCTTATCTTCAAGATTTTGTTGTGGGCTCTTCTGGCCATGGTTGTTCTATGAAAAAACTTGGTGTTCCTTTCTCCTTCCTTTAGCMATCTGATYCGGGACTTTTKTCGCCAAAGAGTTTCTTCTTGCTTGCACCRTTCATCCCAATCCTGGGTCATYTGGATCTCCTCCTTTTTCYGCTCCTCATTGTAGCCCTCCAAAATGYAGGTTTCCTGGAGMTTTTTCATTTTTTCTTCRATTMTGTTCTTCTCTTGGTTTATATTCCCAAAGGTGTCCTTGTTCCACTCCTTGAGCCTATATTTGATATGTTTTAGTTTCTTGTAGAGTTGGAACATCCTTTTCCCTTGCTTTGGTTGCTCCTCGCCCCACCATTGCTTGATCTTTTCTTTGAAAGTTGGGTGTTCCATCCAGAATTTCTCAAATCTGAAGGGTCAGTTTTTTTGTGTGGTCAGGAAGCCGACTTCTAGTTGTACTGGCCAGTGATCAGATCCCCCCCATGGGATAATGTTGCAGTCTAGGGTTATCCCCTGCATTATGATTGACTCTGACACTAGGAATCTGTCGAGTCTTGTTGCGACCTGATGCTGGCTCATTCGCTTATTGTTCCAGGTGAACTAACCATTATTGGTTTTCAGGTCTACTATCTTCGTTGTGTCTATGAAATTTGAGAACTCCTCCGCAAGTGACGTGATAATGTTGAAATCCCCAGTTAGGATCCAGTGGAGGTTGTTGGCTCGATTTTTGAGATCATCTAGGTCTCTTAGAATTCCACACTTATCCTCCGACACCTGAGGTCCATACAAATTAGTGCACAAAATTTCCTCTGTGTTCCCTATGAGTTGCATGCGGACCGTAAGGGTATTCCTTGTCGCTTCTGCTGCAATTAGGCTTAGTACTTGTGGGTTCCACAGGGTGAGGATACCTCCTGCCACTTGGTGGCCGCCAATAGCCACCATCTTGTACTTGCGCCATTGTTGTTGACTTATTGTTTCCATTCTGTCTATATTACACTTGGTCTCTTGAATAAAGCAAAGATCTGGTTGCTCCTGGTTTAGTATACTTCTAAGGATTCGTTTCTTTCTTGGGATGTTTAGGCCTCTTATATTCCAAGTTATGACCTTCATTTTAAACTTGCGGGGGGGAGTTGGGAAAGAGTTTTTTTATCTTACCCGAGTTTATCAGTAGCGCTCCAAGCTCCTACAAGGCTACGCTATTGGATTTCCTGCCTTTTTTCCTCCTCGTCTGATTGGGTGAGAGTTGTGGTTGTACCTCAACTTCTTTGACTCCTAGGTGTCCAATCTCCCCGTGTGTGTGCTTTAGACCTCTGGCTTTGGCTTCCTCCCTTAGGAGGAACAAGTACTAGATGCAGTCTAGTTGCTCTGTTGGTACATTGTATACTCCCTATATTTTCCATTGCTCCAGTATGTTCGTGAGATCTATTCCTTCCCTCTCCACTAGGTCTCTGAGTTCCAGATCTTTTGTGCCTACTTCGCTTGGTGTCATCTCTGCTTCTCCCTCTGCGTCTTGCATGGGGGTATTTTCGTCTCTGGTTTCCCCTTCCATCAGAGTTGTGCAGCTTCCATGTTCCTTTTGGTTTTTTGGTCGGTCGATGGGCTCGTTTGGTGTTTGTTCCCAAACTTCCTGTGCTTTTGTCGTATCCTTCATGGCTTCTGCCCCTTGATTGCTTTTATCCCTTCCTTTCGGGTTAATCCGGACCTCTGGATTATTCTATGCTTGGGCTTTTCTCTGCTTTTTGTTGGCTTTGCTTCTGGTGTTTGGTTTAACAAACCCTTCCTCATCCTGTTGTGGTTTGGGTTTTTTTGTTTCCTACTTATTGAGAGGGAATTCCCTGATCAAATGACCATGTTCGTGGCATATTCTACATCGGAAGGGGATCTGTCCATAATTGATATTTTGGATCCATTCCTCATCCCTGAATTCGAGGCATATGTCTTCTGGGAGAGCTCCCGACACATCCATCTATATACATATTCTTGCATAAGATGTGTATCTCCCTTTCAGGGTGGCTTCCACGGTCTTTATATATTTCCCTAGTTTATTCCCTATTGTTTCAAAATTAGAGGGTAACCAGTAGTCTAAGGGTAGGGAGTAGAGTCTCAGCCAGACCGGTACCTTTTTGAAGGTCTCTTTTTCTGGGGAGAAATTCTCCTTCCATGGCTTCATGTACAGTCCTGTTGAGGCATGGAAGTATGGCCCTCCTTCAAAAACTCTATCTTTGTCCTCCAGGTTTATGAAGACTGTTGTGAAGAAACCTTTCGAGCCCAGGTGTAGCTCCACTTCCCCATTTGGATTCCAGTGATATTTGATCCAGTTGCGCAACGCTCTTTCGGTGGGCCACAAACCCATAAATTTTCAAATTAGCACATGCGCCTTCATCTGATCCCTATAGAGTTGCGTCTATGGATCCTCCAATACCACCTTGGGTATCAGTGTTGATTTGGGTTTGCATGGGTTGCGCCCTTCTACCTGATGGGTCTTCGCTGTGTCTTGCTTCTCATTCTAAGTTTCTCTGGTTTCCTCTTCCATGCATTCACTTTTTCCTTTGTTCCTTTCCTGACCCATTCTAGGGTCAGATCCCGAGGTGGTCGTCATTGGTGCCTTGAAAAAAACACTCCTTGGCCCTTTCCCTCTGTCTACCACTACCTGTTTGTATGAGGGGGTACCCTTACCACCTCCTCTGGTGCTCATGCTTCCCTCTACTATGGCCGCGGTTGTCGAAAACCCTAGCTTGTGGTTGCTCCGAGAATATCGGTTCCTCTCTATTATCCTATCTCAATGTGCAGCCAGAACTCTTAAAGAAAGAACATGTTTCTTATAAAAATTGTATAAAATCCTTGAAAGATGAAAAATCTATGTGGAGATTGAAATCTAGATGTTTGTGGCTTCAGGCTAGGGACAAAAATACGTCTTTTTTTCATAAATAGGCCAAATCTAGGCAATGGCGTAACAAGGCTGAGGAAATGAAAACACAATATGGAGAAGTGGTATCTTCCTTTGAGGAGAAAAAAAAATTGGCATCCTCACATTATAGTAAGCTATACACAGAAGAAGGAGCAATGGACGAGGAATTATGTGAGAAATTTGTAAATTATATCCCTTCGAAAATATCAGAGGAAGACAATTTGGAATTGAACAAGTCAGTGACAGAAGAGGAAATTATAGCTGCTATAAATCAATTTAACCTAGACAAAGCTCTTGGGTCGGATAGTTTTACTATTCATTTCTTTAAAAGATGATGGTTCATTATCAAGTTTGACTTCATTAGGATGGTTCCATGTGTGTGTAAATCGTCCAGGTTAGGGGGAGCCACAAACTCTTCATTTTTGGCTTAACTTCCAAAAGAAAAATGTGTCTCTTCATTTGATAGATTTCGCCCCATATATTTGTGTAATGTTTCATACAAAATTATGGCATAGATCATTGCTGACGGGATAAAACCTTTTCTAAGTTCTTTGATCCTTCTGAATCAAGGGATTTTTGTGGCCAATAGACAAATATGGGAAATTATCATTCTGGTCAAGGAAGCCATTCATTCCAATTACAGTCGAGGGGGAAAAGGTATGGTTATTAACATAGATATGGAAAATGAATTTGATAGAGTAAAGCACAATTTTCTCAAGGTAGGCTTGAATCAATTTAGATTCAACCAACCTTTTATTTCTTGGATTGGTGCATGTATTAGTAATCCCTGGATTTCTCTCTTGGTAAATGGTCAGTCAGCTCCTTTTTCCAAAGCTTCTAGGGGGCTTAGACAGGGATGTACCCCCCCCCCTCCCTCTTTATGTTCTTTTGGCTGAAGCACTTAATAGGCGATTGGAATGGGATCGTTGCCCAGGAGAAATCACAGGTCTGGTTATCGCCAAAGGTGTGAAAATAATCAACCATTCTGAATTTGCAGATGATACCTTGATGATGGGCGGTGCCACCAAAATCATTGCCAGGAGAATAAGAGTCATATTTATGCCTGGAATATAAAATCTCAGACTCTAATGGGTATTTCCCACCTTCTTCAATTCCCAGTCTTTGATGATTGGAAAACATTTAAACATTTGAGAAGGCCTATCTATTTGAAATCGCTTCCAAGGGAATCCTATCATGTTATTCTATAGAAAATCAGAGAGAAATTCGAAGTTTGGGGTGCTCATTTGTTGAACCCAGTGGGTCAGTTGGTGCTTATCAAACTAGTGTTGTCCTCACTACCTATTTATCAATTTTCATCCATGTTGGATCCTATGGGAATTAAAAAATCTATGGCCCAATCCATTCAAGAATTTTTATGGCAAGGAGGAAAATCCAACACTAAAATATTTCATTTGGTGAACTGGAAATTGATTAGGTCACCTAAGAATCATGGGGGCCTTGGAGTTAAAGATATCGAATTGTTGAATATAGCTCTTGGCTCAAAACTATTATGGTGAATGGCGACGAGGAAAAATTAATGGTGGAAAAGGGCCTTGTTGAAGAAATATTTCACATGAGAAAGAATAAGATGCCTTGATGATCCCCCAAGTAAGCAGTCTGGATCTCCAATCTGGAATTTGTTTTGGGCTTCTCTCCCTCTTTTGCAGCATTATCTCTATTGGGTCCCAGGGAATGGAAATTTAATAAACATTTGGATAGATGGGATTCTTGGCTCTTATCCTTTCTGTCAAGATCCTTATTTTGATCCTCTCAAGTAATGGATGATGGATCAAAAAAAACACTCGTTATTTGATATTTATGTCTAGTGTTCGAATAAAGCTTGGCAGGATTGGAATTTGGGAAATATCCCCTCCCACCTTAGCCACCATGACCAAGATATTCTTCTGGATATTAAAGGGGATTTCCAGGTTCATTTGCAGGAACAAGAAATTAGAGGTTGGGGAGCAATGGGGAATCAGTAAAGGAAGGATACAGGGCTCTGTTATTGCAAAACACTCTTCCAACAAAATCATCATTATGGAGGAATATTTGGAGCAATGGTGGGATTCCAAAAATAAATATCTTTTGTTGGATCCTCGCCCAAGGAAATATCCTTACATGAGAAAATTTTATTAAAAGTGTGTTCTAGGGGCCATTTCGTTATGCTCTATGCGAGAAAAACTTGGAAACAACACAACATTTATTTCTAGACTGTGAACTCTCCAAGAAAGTTTGGAAATATGTATATGAGGAATTGTTTCTCGAGATAGCTTGGTCATCCAACCGTAAAAATTTGTTGGGAAAGTGGGGGAACTATTATCAAGGATCCTTCCATGGCAAGGTTGTGTTTCAAAGAGAATGGAAGGCTTCTCCTAAATATGTGTGTTGGAAAATTTGGCTTGCAAGAAACATATTTATTTTCAAAAATAAGTGCTCAA
>JASDQU011248401.1:8195-25529 GCA_032191745.1 Picea mariana | reverse complement strand
AGTGCTTCCACCTCAGCACCTCTCGTCTCACCCTCATTCATGTCCTCCATAGGGGTCCCCTCGAAATAGTCCAATGAAGCAACATCCACAGAAAAGAAGCCACGTCATCCAAGTATAGAGTTGACCGAGGCCTTTCCCAATCCTAAGGAAGCAGTTATGGTGGTATTTGACACTACCACATACCCGTCCTCCACTCTCCCTGTTATCATGATCCTTTTCTTACCCTCTAACACCTGTACCTCCATACTCCACGCCACTTCCACATGTGTTGTGTCCTTAGTCCCCAACCTGTCGCATTTGTGACCTCATTGTCACCTGCTCACGGTACATCGTCTCATCATCTGGTGTCACAACATCCATTTCTTCACCACCTAGTGCTTCCACCTCAGCACCTCTCGTCTCACCCTCATTCATGTCCTCCATAGGGGTCCCCTCGAAATAGTCCAATGAAGCAACATCCACAGAAAAGAAGCCACGTCATCCAAGTATAGAGTTGACCGAGGCCTTTCCCAATCCTAAGGAAGCAGTTATGGTGGTATTTGATGGTGGTTGAATGTCGTCTTCTTCCATAAATAGAAGGCCAGGAAAGGACCAAGCATAGAGGCAAACTGACAGTCCGTCCTGACAGAGATTGCGTCTGACAAACGACTGCATGGGCCGTATACCCAATGTCATCATGCGCCGCCTGAGAGAGAAGCTCCTCAACATCAAGCATTGAATTCATGATATGATCGCACCTTCAGCACCTGAGTCAGCTCCAAGTATATGTAGGTAGTTTTTCCATTTTGTTTAGGATCAGTGGTAGAGCAAAGCTCCCGATTGTAAAGTTAGACACTCTAGTTCTCTGGTTATGTATCTGTATGTGAGATTTCTTGTTTTATGACAGACAACTTTCTTATTCCATCTAGCTTCATCTTCTACTAAGAGAGTTCACGTTCGACTGATTCGTTTGAATTTATGTGATTGTGTTAAGATAAAGGATTTACTATAACACCGTTACATTCTCCAGTATTGCCTACATTTGAGCGTAGGAAGTTCTTACGTTTAAGATTTTCTTCTACAGACTGTTAGAGGATTGATGTCTATAGTAGCCCCCAACTTTTCCTCACAGAAGTCTTCCTCCTACTCACCCTTACTACAACTCACTGTCTGAAGTTTAACTTAGACCTTACCTACCTGTGCATGCCCAGCCTAGTTTCAGAATTAGAACAATATTGTTTTCTGAGTTTTCTTCCAATTGATCACCCTCTACAAACAAATCATGACATAAACTGATGGGCATTGGGCTCTGCTTCTTCTGCAATCCAGGAGTGACTTCTGACGCTAACACCATTGGAAAAGAACAGAAAGGTATCTTCACAGCCCAATACCTATGGTGTACTTGAACAGTTTTGGTTAATATAGTTTCCAAAACTTTGTTTGTGGAATCTACTTGACCATTAGCTTGTGGGTCATATGGAGAAGACTTACAATGCTTGATCCCATATTTCTTCGTTAATTTTGTCATCGTCTTAGAAGTGAATTGTGTGCCCTAGTCTGTAACAATTTCATGAGGAACACCAAAGCGGGTGAAGATGTCTTCATAAATGAATTCAACAACAAATTTTTTGGTAGCCCTAAATAAGGATTTTTCTTCTACCCACTTGGTGACATAATCTGTACAAACCAAAATACAATTCTTCTTATGAGACATGGGTGAAATTGGTCCTACAAAATCAAGAGCCCATTTCTCAAAAGGTTCTATCATAACTTGGGCACGTAAGGGAATTTCATCAGCTGATGTGGTTCTTCCTATACTTTGACAACTATCACAACTTCTCACATATTTGGCAACATACTTAAAAATTCTAGGACAATAGTAACTTGAATGTAAAACCTTATATGATGTACGTTTGTCGGAAAAATGGCACCACATGGTCCATCATGACAACTTCGTAGTATTTCTAGCATCTCATTTTCTCAGACACATCTACGAATAATCAAGTCTGGTCCAGTATGAAAAAGGTCATGTCCAACCCAGGAGTAGTTAGCACTTTGTGTGATAATTCGACACTGTTCATGAGGTTACAAATGAGCTGGTAACTTCCTATTAGCCAAATAATTTTCCATGTCTGCAAACCATGGGGTATTTACAGAGAGGTAAAATAGATGCTCATCTAGAAAACTATCATCAACAGGAATACCATCACCCTCATCATTAATGCATGAAACAAAATCAACTACTAAGTTCTCTTTTCCAGGTCAGTCAAGGATGGTGATATTGAACTCTTGTAATAACAGAAGCCACCTAGTCACTCGACCATTGGTAATAGGCTTATTCACGAGAAATGTAATGGAAGAGTGATCTATATGTAAAAATACCTCGTATCCTGTGATATAATGGCGAAAATTATTGATAGAATGGACAACTGGAAAGAATTCATTTTCAGTAACTGTATATTTTAACTTGGTAGGGGACAAGTTATTACTCACAAAATAAATGGCATAGGACTAGTGGTCTTCTTATTATCCTAATACTTCTCCTATTGTAGTATTGGAGGCATCAATGGATGTGTGAAATGGAAGGGCCCAATTGGGTCCCCTAAGAACTAGTGCCAGGGATAATTTAGCTTTTAGAGTTTCAAAGGCGGTTTGACACTGGTCAGTCCAAAGAAAATCAACATATTTTGTAAGCAATCCAAACATGGGTGCAACAATCTTTGTAAAATTCTCAATAAATCACCGATAGTATCTGGCATGTCCAAGAAAGATTCTTACCTGTTTTTTAGTCTTTGGGGGTGGAAGTTTGACGATTACCTCGATCTTAGAAGCATCCACTTTAATCCCTTCATATGAAATGTGATGTCCTAAAACTACTCCTTCAATCAACAACATTTTACATTTTTCATGACTTAAGGACAAATTCATTTCTTGACATCTGATAAGGACTTTCTTTAGATTATCTAGGGATTCCTGGTAAGTATTTCCATATATTGTAAAGTCGTCCATATACACTTCCACACAATCATGAATAAGGTCAGAAAATATCCCTAATACTGCTCGTTGAAATGTGGTAGGAGCATTACACAAACCAAATGGAAAGACCCTATAGGCATAGGTTCCCCAAGGAAAAGTGAAAGTAGTCTTGTCCTGATCCTTGGGTGCTATGAGAATTTGGTTGTATCCACTATACCCATCTAGGAAGGAAAAGTATTTCTTCCCTGAGTATCCAAGACTTGGTCAATGAAGGGAAGGGGAAAATAACCCTTTAGAGTGGCCTTATTAATTTCTTGGAAGTCAACACACATCCTCCATTTTCCGGTTAATTTATTTGGGACCACTACAAGAGGGGATACCCATTTACTGTCAGAGATTGGATAAATAAATCCGACATTCAATAGATTTTGTATTTCTTGCTTTGCTATATCCTTGAGTTTCAGATTCATCCTTCTCTAGGGTTTCCTAACATGTGTTATTTATGCCTGGGTATATATGTGATGAATGCATGTGTTAGGGTGTATATCTTTCACATCAGTGTATTCCTAGGCAAATTCCCCTGATTTTTTTTTAAGGACACCTACTAACTATTTTTGTTGATCTGCATTTAGTCCGAAATTTATATGTAGGAATTTCCCAAGACTGATCTCATAGGGCATGATATAAGATGTGGCAGATTCATCTATCTCAAAAATAAAATATGCCGAAGTCAAATTTGATGGGTTCAACTGTTCCTGAAATTATTCAACAAACATGTACTCAAATTGGGGAAAAGATTGTGGAAAATCAACACACGTGATAGCAGAAATAAATTGATTTAGCACATTTCTGTTGTTTGTTCCTGAAGTGCCCAGGAATGATCACTTGACAACATGAGTTCTTCCTAGTTTTCATTCTCATATCGAAATTCAAGCCACCACAGATTCTCCATAATGGGTTGAGTTGGAAGGTATATGGTAACCTTCTGTATAGAAATTCCATTAGAGATGGTCATTTCACCTTCTCTACAACCAATAAATGCATTGGTTGTGGCCAACCAAGGTATTCCCAAGATAATGGGATGTCCTTTAGCAATATCCTTTGAATGAATGAAAAAAAAATCTACTGGGTATTCCTGTGAGGCTAATGTAACTATGATATCATCCAAGATTCCTTCAAGTATAACTTTTGTCTTATCTGTTAATTCCTAAATAGTTGGGATAGGTCTAAGAAGAGGTTTCAATTGTAATTCCTCCAGGGTGGTAGCATTCATAACATTAATGACTGCCCCTAGGTCTATGAGAGTATTTCCAATGGGAACCTTATTAATGGTTATTGTTACTACGGGGTTCCCTGGGTTTGCATACTTTGAGACCCTAGGCTGCTATGATATGTATTGAGAGAATTCTCCTATCAAATGTACTGTTGGAGGATCTTTTTGTTTCCTACCTGGTTTCTTGATACACAATTCTTTGACCACCTTACTGTAAATTGGAATGTCCTTTATGGCTTGTAATAGGTTAATTTTGACACAAATATTCTTTAATTCATTTAAAATGTCAAATTTCAGTCGAATTGTTGGTTTCTCAATTGTTGATCTTTCTGGATAAGGAGGGGCTTTTGTAAGATGTGAAGATTCATTTTGGGGAAGTTTTGGTTCTTGGTATTTAGGAATGATAACATCTTCCCACTTAGTGTCATCTGTGAGTTTTTCGAGAATTTCATATTCTTCCTCTTCCCAGATGACTACTAAAGGCCCCTGTCTATCTAGAAATTTTTCTGACCTTAGATGAATCTCATGTAATGGAACATGAGAAATAACATATGTAGGGAAGTTTTGTAGCTCAACATTGTGAAGAGGTTGAGTTGGTTTGTTATTTGGGTTTGGAACTGGTTGCGTTGTTAATAATGTCGTTCTTGGGGAGCTTGTATTATGTTATTTATGGGGTTGTTTTGGAATAGGAGGTAAAGGTGGGGGAACAAAAACTGGAAACATTTGTTGGATGTTCAGTGGAAACTATGGGTAAGGATGAGTGAGCATAGGAACAGGTGGAGCTTGAGTGTTTCCTTGGGTATGCCCTTCTCTTCATCCTTGTATCCAAGGGTGGTGATACTGTGGAGACCAGTTTTTCCAATTTGGTGAGTTCCACTGTTGTTTTTGTTGATAATAGGGTGGAACTTGAGGCGGTAGATCTTGGTATGTAAGATGACTCCTAGGATGCCATGGCCTCCTAGGTGCATACAAATATTCCCCAGGACCCCCACTTTTGTAAATGGCTAATCAACTGGGCAGTGATGGGAATTTTGGATTTGGGTGGTCTTAAGTACAGAAACCACAGACTGAAATTTTGTCTAATGGGAACTCCCTTGAGGAATGCTTCTTTCTGCACCTTGGACAAAATATGCACACTACTGCATTCTCCTCCTCCTATTTCTTCTTAACTTTGGGTCTCTAACTGGGAACCTATTGTACTTAATATATCGGTTTTGAATATTTACAATAGGTTTCCTATCTCTACCCTTGTAATACCACATGAACTAATGGTTTTTAGGTTTCTACTATAAGGATCCCAAACACTCTTCCCAGTTTCGGCTCTACTCCTCGAGTAATTTATATACATTTCACAGATTTTAGTAAATGGTTTATGGGAGATGTCACCTAATTACATCAGGTTAAGTATCTCTAGATATTCTTCCAAAATTCCTTTAAGGAAAAGAGTCCTGACTGCATCATCTGGAAGGTCATGGTATTTCAATTTCTATGAGGTATAAGCAAACCGTTCCATGTAATCCTCGAGACTCTCGTCCTCTAATTGTTGAATCTTAAAAATATCATTACGAGAATCCTTGGACTTGCAATTGTCTTGGTATTTTTTAATAAATATAGCTTTCATATCTTCCCAAGACCTAATACTGGACTCTCCTAACCCCATGAACCATCTTAGTGCAGAATCCTTGAGAGTGGCAGGAACAAGTTTTAATTTCTGGGCATCTTGCAAGTAGTTGTAGCTTCTACACAAGATGTCAAACTCAAATAGGAAGGTATCTGGGTCTTCACTTCTTTTACCATAAAAGGTGGGCAGTGCAGAGAGTGGAATGTTCTTCATGTTGACATTGTACATGCTATCCAAAATTGGAAACCCGAAGGTGGTTTCTGTTTGGTTTCCAACTTCTTCTCCCTCATCGTGTCTTACATGGTTGTGATCCTCTTGATCATCCATACTGATTTGGTTTCCAAAGAGAGAGTACCTAAATGGTTTTATCCTTGAAGATAAAAAAGTATCCCAAGGTTCTTTTCCAGGAAGGGTGTCCCTTCGATGGGAAGATTTATCTACTGTTTGGATGTTCAAGACTTTACTCGATCCTGTTGAAATTGTTGGTGCCAAATTTTTTGTTTCGACTTGGGATACAATTATATTGGTTGACCTGCCAAAGAGAGCACTCACATGTTCATGGTCAATGATATCTACAAAGTTAGAGTCCCCTAATGGTGGTGAAAAATCAAAGGTTGTGTTGGTTGGTTCTGATGAAGGCCCAAGTGGTCTTGCCTCCTGTCCCACTATTGTTGATGTTTCAATTTTCTAATCTATAGTGTCCCCAATTTTGGTCTCTTGAGAGACTTCTTTATCTCTTTGAGTTGATATAACCCTTATTTTCCAGTATCGATCTGCAAAGTTTATGGGTGGAGTGTTCCTTCCTCAAAAAATGTTAGAAGGAACCTTGATCGGGATTTTTGGTTTGGTTTTGATGTATCTACCCTTTGGGTCCCTAGGTTTGTTCATGAAAGCACTAAAAAATAAAAACTACCATTGGGTTTGGGGAACCTACTATAATAGATGTGCAAGTTCTTACCTCTCGTCTTAAAGTTCCCTTGCCACCAAAATAATGCTAATGTTCATAAATGATATACTTTCTAACTATTTTCTACCTTAAGACAACTCCCTCGAAACAACGCCAAAAATGATGGGTATTCTATATGTAGCAATTCCCTTGATTAAATTGTCAACCCGGGGTAAGTAAACTTAGATTTGTGGCACAGTATGAGCCAAGGCAGAAAGAAAGGCTAATGGAAAGTTTTTCTAGATAAGGAGATATTTTACCCTAGGGATCAACACTCTTTTTAATTTACAATTCTACTTTCTAAAGAGATGACTTTTAAGATCTATTTAATTAGCAAATTCTATGTAAAGGAACCTCCAATTAATGAGCTTCTAGCAATTCTAAAATTATGAACTATTTGACCTAAGTAATCTTAAACAATGTAGGACTATGGACTATGGACTATCTCTAAATAAGAAAATAACAAGAAATCTATTTCAAAGCTATTTAATCTATTCAATCTCTCTTTAAATAAGAAAACAACAAGTAAGTTATTTCTGAGTTATTTGATATATATATCTTCGAGTGAACAAGTAAGTAAGCAATTACTCTATCAAAACTATCTTGACAACTGAACTCTATTCTTAAAAATAACTCACAACTATTTCTATCTTGCAAGGAATAAACATTAATCTACTTAACTAAAAGAAAGAGTGTTATGACAGTATTCAAATTCTAATTGATCAAAACTATTTATATCTTGCAGTAAAAAGAAGGAAAGTATTCAAATGTGATGATTGTGTCTTCGGTGTCAAATAAGATCACGATGGCAAAGACAGTTCAAGTGTAATTAACTCAATACTAACTTCTATAGAGAAATGGAAAGTATGGATAAGACAATCTATAGAGAGTTTTTCCATAATAGAAGTAACACTAGGTGTTCTTGGATTCCATGTGATGTCTAAACATTGTGCATCAATCATTCACTTTATCATACAACTATTGGAAAGTACCCTATTCAAAACCACTAACTTAAGAAAAGCTATAAACTCATAATTTCACATTTAATTAAAAATCCTAATTCAAATTCATACTTAAGATGACAATAAAAACACTCTATGCAAACCTACAACTCTTGACTAATGCTAACTAGAAATTACAAATCAAATTCATAATTGAGACTTCATTAAAATTCATAATCTAAAATGAACTAATCTATCATTAAAAATCATACTTCAAAATCAACCAAGGTGCTATTAAAAATCATAATTCAAAATCCATTTCTATCCTATCATGTTGAAGCAACATTAACAAATGAAACATACATACATAGAGTATTTGAAATTGAAATTAAACCTATCTAAATTAGTACTCCATCAAAACTATCAACAAATAATCTATCAAAGCTACAAATAAACCTATCTAAATTACTACTCTCTCAAAATTATCAAAATTAAAGCAATTAATCTATCAAGACTTAAAATAAACCTATCTAAATTAGTACCCTATAGAGTAAATTATAGCTAGGAAGAAAAATGCATAACAATGTAATTGACCAGCTTCTACAACCTGCAAACAAGATATAATCATTAACACACAACCATGGGTGTCCCTCTATGATATACATAGTTCAGAAAGAAATCTGCAATTAAGAGAAAGTGTACAGGAAGATAAATTAGATAAGCAATCTGCAATTAAAATATACACACAAGCAGCAATTGAAATTGAGAAATTTACACAATGAAGAAACAATTTTGAAATCTAAGTAAGGAAACTGTATAAATAGAAATATGTATTGGTATACAAAATAGACCAGACCACTGGTGCCCCCCCCAAGAAGTTCATGGCAACACTCCAACAGGAAAACACAGATGCTAAATTAACCCAGCACTGTCATTAAGGATAAAAACAGAGTATAGAACAAAATGGTGATAATATCTATATGAAATAATAAAATTTATCTTGTATTTGTGTCACAGGTAGTGGTATTTATAGGTGATTACAGAGCTTGAGAGGTTGACCACTGGAAGGGTCGACCCTCTCTAAAAACACTAAACTCATTAAATGTATCCTAACAACATGTTGGCAGCCAATTCAATTTCTTTAAATTGCTCTAAAAAGCTGCCTACACCTAATTGTCTCCTAAACGACAAGTCGTCGTCGCATTTTGCAACTAGACATTTTTACATTTCTTGCGACAATTGCAATTTGGTTTCGATATAGTTTTCACAATTGAAAGTGTGAAAACCCCTCCATCGTTGTTTGGACTGTCGTAATCTTTATTAATTTTCTGAAGGGCATTTTACCATTAGTTTATCGTATGGCTGCGAAGGTTCTTTCAAACTATGTCCCTTGGCCTACTCTTACTTTGATCACGCATTTGGATTTATTTGATAAATAAGCCATTGAGCATGCAAAATTATTGGTCACATTTGATTCTATAAGGGTCATGGTTTGTTTTGGTTTTATATATGATATGATCCTTATTGTTTTGAGCTCTTGACTTATCGATTTTTTGTCATAATGTTTTAGAAAACTTTCATTACTATGCTATGAGCGTATGATCAATATATGAGTTTCGAATTCATATTGAATGGCAAGGGTTTGAAGTTATGAAGTCACACATTGGTTAAACGTTTGTTTTTTGATTTGAATTAATACAATAAATGCGTTGGTAATGTTATGAGTTTGATGGAAATAGCTTGAAGTTATACGATGGTGTGTGAGTTAACTTTGGGTTTTGATTGAATGGTTTTAAGTTATGAATTGATGTAATATATGGTATGGCGCGTATTAATTGTGGGTTTGATTCTATGGTCGTGGTTTCAAACAATACTATGGCGAGTTGATACATTGACCACCGCCCAAACTATCTGGTTGGTCGATTCGTATGGTTTAAATGATTTTATGTGGATGGAATAGCACGGTACTGTTCCATTATTACCCTGCATGGCGGTGGTAATCCCACCACCTTCGCACGCATACAATTAATCTTTGCCTCTTTGAGCGCTACAGTTGTTAGCCGTAACCATTTTTCGACCCTGTGTATTGTTTTGTTCGATTCAAACCCTACTATGCACATAAGCCATGGCTCCAGTCGTAGAGGCCGAGCCCAATGGGTGCCAAGCATTGCTAATGTTTGATGGCGCTTATAGCGACCTAGAAAAATTCGGGTGGCTCTCGTTCATAAGGAAATTCAATGGTTATAACCCTAGCGTGGCTCAGCAAATTGCGTTATCATTCGATGGCTGCCGAGCCAAAGTTGGAGATGTGCAACCTGAAATTAATGAACAGTTTCTTAGCTCGGCAACCAGTCTGCCTGTTACGGGACAGAAGTGGTCAAAGAGTTGCAAGGTGGATGATGTCTCGTGGACATTGCTATTCCAATCTCGAATGGTGAACTCCTGCGACAAAGGTTTGCCTGTAAAAATGTTAAAACCACGCTGGCATGACCTCCTAATGATAATCAAGCAATTCATTACTTGCGATGGCAGGTACGGGTTCGTTTTCCTGTTTCACCTTCATCTATTGATGGTTTTTATAGGATACGAGCTTAATATGCCCCACTACCTACATAGAAGTTTGTTTAAGATGGCCAAAAGGTACAAACGCAGCCAGGATGATACTAGCCTCTTCCATTTGGGGTTGATTAAAATGATTATGGTTTATGAGTTGAGGTTACGTCGTGATTGTTGGGCTGATTTTCTCAGTCGTAATGGCTTTGAAGAATCAAACCCTCCACAGGTTGATAAACCTATGGTGACCGAAACCCAGCCTATCCCCCCTATGCCTTATATCGTTTTGCTACCCAAACCTCTACCCGACCCACCTACAAACTTGCCTATGGCTGTGACCAAACAGGTCGAAATTGCTAAACCCGCAACCAAAAAGCCTAAAGCTAAAACTGGTGCTAATTCTAGAGGCAAGAAAAACGCTCGGTTAATCTCTCGCATGGCGAGAAATAAACCTAAAACCCCTACCAACCAGGAGCCTATCGTGGTCAGTGAATATTCCGATTCGGAGATTGAACGTTTTCTCACAAACGAGTATCCTTACTCAGAAGGCTTGTGTGACAAACCTCCTTATGACTTTGTCAAGAATTTACCATCTTGTCTGCGATATGATCCTAATTTTCCTGGCATTGAACTACCTCATGGAACCCTCGGTGACTCATCGAAACCCTCTTCTGCTCAACCATCTATTCCAGCATGCGATCAGTGTGGTTTATTGTTGGAGAGATACTACCTAGATGTGTCGATGTTGCAATCCAGAATCCATGCTTTGGAAGAACAAGTGGCAAAGCTCACTGGTCATAATGCAAAGGTGCAACCCACTGACAAGAAGCAGCGAACAACTGGTTCACTTCTGTTCAAGAATGTCAAGTCAGCCACGACAATTGTCAATTCAAAATTGGCATAGCCTTAGCAACCTCGCTGGTATAACTTTCACCCATTTATATGGCACATTCATAAACTCTGTGTACATCATCGACCTGCTCTGTTACATAAACATGCATTGTTGTATATAACTTGTTTTGGTAAATCGAATTTTGTTATTGGATTTGGTCTTGATTCTATTAGTCATAATATGGATTTGATTGTTTTAAATCGGTTGCGATTGAATGTTCTGTTGCATCTATTATAGACAAGTTGTTTTGCATTTAAAACCTTGAGACACGATTTATGCTATGATCTGAATTGGTTATGAGACACATGGTTATCTGTTACAATTTTATTTACATATCACTTTGACCAGCCTGGATACGGTTTGGATTTTGTTTAAAAAAGGTTTTTTTTATATATTAAGAATTGATACAAGTCGTAACAGTCATCCAACTCCCAGCCAGTCAATTCGTTGTGGCCAGTTGACCCTGTTCTTTTTTGAATTCGAATGACAGTGTATTTTAAGTTACGAATGGATTTGTAAAACAAAATGATCATGCCCAGGATGATGAATTGTTCTATAATTGGCTCAGACCCGATTTTATTGGATTGTTGTCCAGCTTATGGTTATCAATACTGTTGTTACATCCAGCAAATGAAATCTATGGTGATTTTTGGTCAACACCATTACGCATGATTTCGTTTTGAGTATATCGTAACAGCCTCCCTGTATTTGATTACAACAGAATGAATCTTATGCTTAATCTCTACAGCCTGTTGATTGAAACGACATGAAATCTATGTATATTGCTACAGCTGTAACATATATGTGGTGTTCAATGGTATCGATTATAATTATGTTGTGGCAAATCATATTTGATATGATTGCGATTCTATTCAGTTATGGTTGTATTGATTACGATTACATCATATCTCATATGGCTCGATTCACTGCTTGATTTTGTTTAATTCAAAACAGGCCTGTCAAGGTTTGACCATGTTTTATGGTAACTAAAAATAGAGCATTCTTTACTCTGTTTCGATTTCATTCATTTTGATATTGTTTAATTTGAATAATAATTTCACTTTGATTATTAGTAATTCATTTTTTGAGGATTGGATTTGATTTTATTTGATTGAGATCTGGTCCTGTTTGCTATTTAGACTGGCTACAGAATCAGATGATTCTGTAGCTAAGTCTGTGGAGTCAATTTTTTATTGTTTTCTTAATAAAATATCCTTCTAATTTGATCTTTGTGTTCTATTGCAGGAAAATTCGAATTGGAAATAGATATGATGAGCAGTTAGGGGATGTTTCACAGATTTCACTTGCATTTTATTTCCTTAGTTTAGGTGATTTTGGGATATCTCCCAGATTGTGTAAAACTATTTGATATTATCCACAAGGAAGTTTTACCTTGTGAAGAAACCTATATATACTTATGATTTTTGTAATAATGTTCATCCTCATTCGTGGGAGAACAAGGATATGGAGTTCTAATACAGATTGGAGCAGAATTGGTGTTTTTTCATAGCTTTTGCTTTTCAACATATCAGAATTTTGTTTCATGTTTTGTATATCACTTTGTTTATGGTTTACGATTACTTTATCTATCTAAATCAAATGCAAATGATATAATTCTAAGAACTGTTATCCATATCTTGTTTCTTCCAAATAGATAAAAGACATAACAATTGTTAGTTCTTTTTGTGAATGATAGTTTTACCTTCTTCATAAATCGAATTGTCATATATAAGTTTTCTGCATAATAGGTTTCCCTTATTGTAGGAATTTATGATTATAAGATTGTTATGATTTTATTTTATGTCTTGTTTGTCTTGTAAAACACTTCAAGAAGAAGCATAGCTGATCGTTTACGAAAAGCTGAAGGGCTAAACGGTGTGAGTTTCCCTCCTCCAACCAGCTTAAGAAGTCATCATACACAGGGCAGACTTGGAGCCTTTCCAGGTCAATTAGTCTTTTGTTTACTGTTTTTATTAAGTAATTTAATATAGATGTAAGTTTAATTAGATTTATATTACATTGTTTAAATTTCAGTAAATATATTAGATCGTTTAATTTCAGTAGTTTTTATTTCTTTTTCATAAAATATAAAAATCAAAAAAGAGATTCTTGGTTGTCTTAAGGCAGCAATCACATGAATTTGGCAGGTTTTAATTAAATCTGTAGGTTCTTGATAGTGTACATTTGTGAATAAGAAATATTATAACTGATAATTAGATAGCTGATTTGAATTATTATAATTGTAGTTAGTCAATTGTAAATAATAGTTAGAATAGTTTGATTTAGTTTTAATTTAATTAGGTTAGTATATTAATTAGTTAGTTTAGTTTGTTTCATTAGTTGTAATTAGTTTAATGTCTTTTAGTTTGTTTTAGATAGTTTAATTTGTTTGTTAGTTTAGTTAGATTAGTTAATTCAGATCAGTTTTCTCTTTGGTTTTCTTAGGAGACCTTAGAGCGGCCAACGAAGTCGTTAAACCCGTCAGGGTGGTTCATTCCAAACGGCTTGGGTTATTTAGACAACCCCGGACCGGTTCCACTCTCTCAATTGACGGACGGACATTTTCGCCCGTCAACAAATGGAGCTAGAAGGAGGGCAAGAACTTAATTAATGGCACGAGGCGGTCGCAAGACTCCTCCTCCACCTAATCGCACACCCATAGTGACTAGAGGCCGTTCACAAGATCATATCCCCCCTCAAACAAAAACTACTTCAACCGAAGATCCACAGATCATAGTTGAGCCAGCAACCCCCAATCCTATAGGTGGTGACTTCCAAGAGATCGTTCGTCAATCTCTTATTAAAACACATAGTGTCTTAGCAAGTCTTAGGCGACCAAACCGCCCGTGGGGTCAACCTTTAGACTTCTCTGATATCAGAGAACAGTTAGGTGACATATACCTCACTTTGAATCCTACAGATCCAAACACAAATCTTGCTACAGGAGGATCTGGGATACCTCCTTCACCACCTCCCTCATCTCCTTTTTCTTCTGGAGGAGATTCCTCTTCTGACGAAGGTAAACCACCTTCTCGTCCTTCTACACCCACTACCTCAATGGAAAACCAGAACAACCCCGCTAGACCCTGGTTGGACCAGGACACTGTAGCTGTACCTAGAGCCCAACACCCTTTACCTAAGCACCCGGAGAAATGGCTTCCTCAGTTTGATCCCGATTCGAAACAGATAGCTGAAGATCATATCAAAAAATTTATGTTAGCCATCAGACTCTGTAACGTTGAACATGAAGATGTTGTTTGTAGGTTGTTCCCTTATACCTTTGAGGGTAATGCGTCCACTTGGTACTTTGCCCAACAACCTCATACTATAGTGTCTTGGGAAAAGTTTGAGTCATGCTTTTTTGAAAAATTCAGAGATGGCAAACCTCCAGAAGTCTTAGTCATGGATATTTCAAACTTAAAAATGAACACAAAAGAAAAAGTTAAAGATTTTAATCAAATATTTTCAACACTTAAAAATCGAATCCCTGCAGACTCTATGCCTGCAGAGAGCCTTGTAATAGCTTACTACACTAAATCTCTACATCAAAGCATAGCTATTTGGGTGAAAAGATCCAAAAAGGCCACGTTGTTAGAATCCTTCGAAGAGGCTACGCAAATTGAAAAAGACATTCTTAGTCTTAAGGATTCTTCTAGCAATGAAACCGAGACTGTTTCTTCTTCCAAGAAGAAGATTGAAATTCTCCCCAGACCTACACAAAACAAAACACAATCCGAAAACTCTGATTTGGAAAATTTAACCAAAGTTGTACAAAAGTTATCTAATCAAGTTATAGACTTAAAAAGGTCGACTGAGGAAGCTTCTTCGAGTAAAGGACCCTACAAACCCCCTTTTCGAAAGCCTTTTCCCTCAAACCGGCCTAATCCAAACCCTGAAGGCTTGAACCTAGAAAGTTTGCAATGTGCCCTCCAGGCAATTCTAGGAGCCCGAGATGACTTGATCCCTCCTGAAATTATTCAAGAGGAAGTTGAGCAGGAAAAAACTCAAGAAGAAGGGTCTTCTCCAAATATCTTTGGACATTTCTCGGATAGTATCTTTCAAGCCAACTTCGAGACTGTTCACCCTTATAACACTAGGATTAAGACAGCAAGTAAACCTCCTGCCGAGAATACTACAACTTCCCCCCCAAAGCCATCTAAATCAGTAGAAACTAAACAAAGTTATGATAGTCCTAAATTAGATTATGATGTTGTTGAAGATCTTAAAAAATTATGGGCTAACATTTCTATTTTTGAGTTGTTGAAATTTCCATTTTTGTTACAGAAGATGTTGCAGAATATTCTAGACAATGGAAAGAATGGTAATTCAAACGGTAATAAGGTTGTGCAAAGCAAAGTTCCACAGAAGACTTCCACAAAAAGTAATCCTAATCCTCAAGATAAAGGAAGCCCTCCTGTAAATAATGTTAATAATGTAAAAAACACAAATAATGTAGATAAAGTAGCATTAGAAAATGCGAGTAAGAAACCACAAGCTACATCTCTAAACACTCGCAAGAATGTACCTCCTTTTCTTTTAACTTTCGAAATCTTCAACAGAAATGTGCATAATTATATGGTTGACTTAGGAGCATCGTCAAATGTGATGCCTTGGTCAGTTTGTCAAAAGATTAATGCCGAAGTAGAACCATCTTCTTTGAAAATCATACAGCTTGATCGAACAGATGTTAAAGTTATAGGCGAACTGAAAAATGTATTGATTAGATTATCGTCTAACCCAAAGGTTCATCAGGTTATTGATATAATTGTGGTGGATATTCCAGAAGTATATGGCATGTTTTTGAGCAGGGACTGGTCGGAGCAGCTACATGGTTACTTCGCAACAGACTGGTCTCACTTATGGCTTCCAGAAAATGGTAAGCCCAACAAGATCAAGGTGAATCGTGAGCGTTACCTCAAGTTCACGGTAACAGACTTGAATGACCCCAATGAACCATATACGCCTCCGGTAGATTCACCTGAAGTCCAAGGGATGGACACCTTCTTCGAAAACTTCATGGATGAAGCTTCACCTATCAACAATCCACAACAACAATTCGAGATCAAATCATGTACGCAACCAACAGCTTATTTCCAACAATCCTGTGAGCCCGATGGAAATCAAATTTGGTATTTATATTTCGATGGTTCCAAGTCTAAAGAAGGAGCTGGTGCAGGCTGCATCATCATTGATCCGGCAGGTAACAAAACAATATTGGCTTGTAGATTAGAATTTGAATGTACTAACAATATTGCAGAATATGAGGCTTTATTACAAGGTCTCAGAAAAGCCTTAGACATGCACATTCAAAATCTAATTGTATTCAGCGATTCTAAGATAGTGGTCAGGCAAGTGAGAAATTCTATACATTGTCTTTCCCCGCATCTCAAATGTTACCAGTCTGAGGTATGGAGTTTAATAAACAAATTTTCTGCTTTTAATATAAATTCCATTCCTAGATTAAATAATTCCGAAGTAGATTTACTAGCTAATGTTGCCTCTAAACTTCTTCCTGCAGAAGGCTTATCTCCAAACACATTCTCTGTGGAGCTATTGTTTCGACCATATGTTCCTGAAAATATCACAAACTGGAGAGTATTTGATGATGATCAGTAGATCATTAACTTTCTGCACATGGAGGAAACTTTTCAAGGTGCAGTGATAGATGAACAAATACATGACGAAAATTTGCGTGACTTTACGGTAATACCTAATCCGAAACCTCCTGAAGCTCTATCGGACGTGGTAAATCCCATACCCAAATCTGTTGCTAGACTAGAAAATTTTTATGATTTTGAAGATAAATTTAAAAAGACGGTCAATTGTAAAACCATCAGTTCCTCATTGTCTTATGAAAAAGTCAATTTAGGAACTAGTGAAAACCCTCAGTGTATCAACTTAGGCTTGGGATGTTCTAGGCAAGAAAAAGCTGCTTTTGTTAAATTATTTAAAGAATTTAAGGATGTATTTGCTTGGACTTACGAAGATCTTAAAACATTCGATCCTAATATTATACAACATGTCATCCCGATGAATCCCCAAACCTTGCCCTTCCAACAGAAACTGAGGAAAATGCATCCTAAACTAGAACCGACCGTACAAAAAGAATTGAATAAACTCCTAGGTGATAAAATAATTTTTCCTGTTAGACAC
>JASDQU011248400.1:23112-34731 GCA_032191745.1 Picea mariana | reverse complement strand
GTTAACCCTAAAATAAGGAAAGTGGGGCCAAGTGACCTAGAAGATGTTTTTAAGGAAGCTACTTGGAGAGTATAAATAAGAGGCAAGGCTATCTCGTTTTAAACACACTTGAGAATATTGAATATATATAGGTTTCTAAGGTAACCAAGTATATCTAAGCCAAATTTCTGAATGAAGGTGAAGAAAAGAAGTCCGAAATGCAAGGAAGGATAAATTCTTTTCATGGTACTTTCTAAGGTATGTTTTTTTTCAGGTTATCTCACCATTTTTTCCATAACATTTTTTATATAATGATTCAGACCTTGAAATTGCTATTCCATTGAGGAAACATATCCAAGTATCCGTGGTAAACAATTCAACTTATGGGTCATTGTATTTTTGGATTTACAGTCTGTGGAAAATAGGGTTTGTGGCTAGTCCTGAAACTAGTCAAAAATAGGTGTTTCGGGTAAAAACGTCACAAATTATTCATAACAGATCCAAATTTAGTGAAATCAAATGTGTTGGTTAGATTAAAGTCTATAGTAGTTTTTTTAATAGGTTCAGATTGATTCAACAAATAGTTTTTGTGGGGCATGCTCTACAATTTCTCTTTCTAGAATAAGACAGATTTTAGCAAGGTATGCCATTTTTGCTATAACTCATTTACTGAGAGGTTACAAGTAGTGACACCTGGAGGGATTGCATAAAACACACTGAACAACATTGTGTATCAATTTCATATCTTTATTCATTACAGGTACAAATTTATCATCATTTCAAGTTAGGGTTGTTGACTAATCCAAAAACTAGTCATGTGAGAAGTTTAATGAAGATGCTAGTCTCTTGTTGTAAAAGTTAAGGAAGGTTTGTAGGAATGTGATCATATACACCAGGTATATTACAGAGTTACAAATCATATTTGGATGATGAAATTGATGAGGGATTTTGTTTAAGGTACATGTATGGTACAGGTTGATTACAGGTTGTTTGGTAGAGATTAGTGCATGGTTGATGCACTTGCTTATGGTACAGGTTGATTGAAGGTTGATGCATGGTTCAGATTTATTGGTACAGATTTAAAACAATATATCTCATAGTGATAGTGTGATAGTGGTTCCATCATTCTACTTCTACTTCAGGGTGGCAGGGTGGGCCAATGACAGGTGGTTGTAGCCACCTTCCGGTTGTAGCCGGAGAACATAGGGGGTTGTAGCCTCCTTCTAGTTGTAGCTAGAGAATTGGGGAGTTGGAGCTTCCCTTAGGTTGTATCCTTAGAAACTAGGGGGTTGGAGCGTCCTTCCAGTTGCAGCTAGAAAACAAAGGAAGTTGGTGCTTCCAATGAATGTAATTCTTCAAGACATATAAGAAAAAACATTCTGTGGTTTTCTCCCGATTTGGGTTTCCACGTAAAACATTGGTGTACTGTGTATGTGTATGATTGTTTATTTCTTACTGCTCATTATTGGATAATAATTCTACATTGATATAACATTTGAAGAAAAAAGATTATAATTACGCTATTACTGATTCACCCCCCCCTCTCAGTAATCCAACAGGGTTCTTCCTTGGCTTTCTATAACATGTGGTTGGGATTGTAGCCGAGTCCAGTTCTATCGAATGGTGATCTTTGGTTATTGAGCATATTGTCTAACATCATGGAACTTTTATCAAATTTTTTATTGTTGTTCAACTCAGTTATAAGTACATCGATTTCCTTCAATAAGGCATAATTTTCCTTTTCAAGTTTCTCACAATCTTCTTCTTTTTTCTGCAATTGACTCTTTATTTCTTCTTCAATTTTCTTCTGTTGTTCTAGTTGAGAAACCATATTTAGAATTATGTGACAATTCTTCCTTCAATTGTTTATTCTTTATTCTGACCCTTTTTATTTCATCTAGGGAACAAAGTAATTCTCCTTCAAGATCAACATCCACATCTTCATTTTATCCAATCTCTGGGATGCAATTATTGTCCTCATCTTCATTGGACTCTGTTTCTTGAGCCACGAAAAAAAATATCCTTCAATTTACTCATCACTTTCAGAAGATGAGTAGTCGTACTCTTTGTAATAGCGGTTCTTCTTTTGCTTATGGAAGTATTTATTCCTTTGAGTTTTACCCTTTATTATTTCGTTATATTTAAATTTATCCTTGTCTTTTTTTTTTCCGTGTTTTTATTATGAGTGCATTTGGCATCAAAGTGTCCTACTTCACCACAATTAAAAAATTTAAACTAAATATTACCTTTATATTTTTTGGTTCCTCTCTGGAGCATTCTCACAAAGTGGGATTCTTCTGCATTAGAATCATTATTTGAGTTATCACTTGATCTTTCTTTTCTTCTGCTAGTCTTCCATGAGGCTTTGAATGTTGCTTCTCTTTTAGGTACTTCTTCTTGTCCTATTCACATCTCATAAGACGTAAGGATTCCATTCAATTCATCCATTGTTATTTTTTCAAATTTTTTTTTGTCTTCAAGAGTTGATATCTTAGTATTGAATCTCATAGGAAGTGACCTGAGTACTTTCTACATGATGAATTTCTCATCAATGGTTTCCCCCAAACCTGTGATGATGTTTACAATTTCATCTACACGTAAAAGGTATGTTGCAATGATTTCTTCTTCATTCATCTTTAGGATTTCAAATTGATTCCTCTGAGTTTGTATATTTTCTTGCTTGACTTTATCATCTCATTCATGGGTGTTCTACAGTTTATCCCACATCTCCTTTGTTAATTTACATTGCATAAATTTGGTTAATTTTGATTTTGATAACCCTTTTAGAATTGTATTAATGGATTTTTCATTGTTTTCACCGATCTTCTTTGCACCTATATCAAAAAGTGGATTTTCTAGAAAAAGGAAGCAAATCCGACTAAATAAATTTAATCTAAGGTGTATGATTATTATTATAAGATGCGGTTTCTAACTAATTCTAAACTAACATATCCTGATCATGAACAAACTAACAAAAAAATGAATATAGTGAAATATATGTATTACTTTCATAGAAGAAATTAATAACACAAGTAATATACAAGTTTAATAGAATAACTTGTTAGAATTAAGGAATTGACTAGTTAACTATATTATGCTATTGAAGTACTCATTCTGAAAATCATGGTAACTGTGAACTACAAACATTAATTCAGAAGTAATTCATCAACCAATATTCACAAAATACAATAAGAGAGATGCATAAATAGAATAGTCACATTCATACACATCAATACCATAATATCCAACTAAAAATGTCTCTCTGTTCAAATTAACTTGTAGTAGAAATATTGTCTTGCTACATTCCGAAACCAAAATCCCTTTCAAATGGACAATGCCCTTGTTTATAGTGAGGAACGACTATTTACAATTGTTCACCTTTGTAATCATGCAATGAGGTCCATTTCACATAAAGGGACTCTTCATATTCTGAATTCAAAATCGAGATTAAAATAACCGAAGAAAGTAACATCTGGAAGGAACCGTGATATTTGTAATCATGAAATTCCCTATTCCTATAGATGATCTTGGTAGTCCTTCCAGATGGAATGATAGCTTAATATGATTTCGAGTTTTCTTTATTTCAATCTCTCCAAGACCTACTCTCCGTTGCAAACTTTGGAAGACACTTCTTGATATAACTGTTCTGATGTAGTCTTTACAAAGGAATGGATTTTGTGGGTGAGTTGGGAGGGTTTCAACATATGTTATTCAATTGATTTTTCTTCAAATTGGATTGGATTCTAAATGTTCTCCTGTATGGATTTCATGTGGTCCTCAACAACCATTCTGGTGCTGACATACATTGTTTCATCGATGGACTGCATTGGTTGTACCCCTGCCTCTTCGATGAGATCATTTGTATTTCGTGATAGATTTGCACACGTGTTGGTTGTTGCTCCTTGGGTGGAGTGAGCATTCATGAAGAGAGGTAGGATAGTGTCAAAGACCATTTGGTATCTAAGTATTTCCATTTTCGAATATATAGACAATGTGGTAGGTGTAGGTTGGTGCATATCCTTTCAATTGAGCATATCCTCCAAGGATTTGCTCTCTTCCTAATACCTTTCTTGATTATCTATCAATGTGTTTTGCATCCTGAGTTGTTCATATCATTCAGCCTGTATACTACTTAACAGATTGAGGAGATCATTCTTTTATGTCACTATTTTTTCACTTAATGCCAACGCCCATGCCTTGACAGATTCCACAACACATGTTGATGCTTTGATCTCTTCTAGGGCTGTCTTGAGTTTCTTATTTTCTGCCTCTAACTCGTTTCTATGGGTTTCCCATTGGATTTTTATCCACTTCTAAAATTCTATATTCATCTGGTCTCTTTGAGCTTGTAGGGATCTATTCATCTTCTCTGAATTGAGACTCTTGCCTGCTTTTAAAGCTTCTTGGACATTTATGATGATTTTTTCCTTTACATTTTTTAACTTTGTCTCCAATTTGACTACTCTATTCTTGGCAGTGCTGAGGGTGTTGGTTACCTCAAGGAAATATGAGGAATTTAGCCCTGCAAAAGAATTGAGTGATGAAGCTGCTTGAACCTCGTTTTGTTCAGGGTCATTCCCTACTTTCCACTCTAATACCCTCCCTGTAGATGATTTTGACATGGTGTCTTCTCATCTCTTCTTCTTGGGTGACCTTTTATCGATACTTCTTGTCCTTTTATCAAAGTAGTAGTCTCCAATGGCTACTACAAAGCCCCCAAAATTCACAGCTTGGGAGGAGAGGGAGGAATCTCATGGAATGGTGCTTATAGGAGTCTATTTTGGAAGAGGTATGTTCACAACACCCAAGTTGGGTATTGACGGGGTGCTAGGTGTTTAGATTAAATTATACTTCAATATCTTTTTTGCTTTCTTCTTAGCTTCAACCTCGTCTAGGGATGATTTTAAGGATGGAAATTTATTTTAAAACGTAGAAACCTTGGCGAATCTTACTAATCCTGCATCTGCCAACCATAAATGATTGATGATATTTTTGTAAAAATATTCAAATTTATAAAGATTTTATATAGTTTTTATAAAATTTTGGCGATTTTTAAGGTAAAATAATTTTATCCTATATAATTTGGGTGAATCATTTTTAAAATAGCGAATCTCGTTTTTGGAAAAAACATGAAAAATTAGCCCATGAGTGAAATTTATCCCCTAAAATCATCCCTGAGGTCCTCATCAGCTAATCATTTTTCCTTTGCCTCATCATCCAATTTCTTTGCTTGTGCTTGATCCACTAACCTCTTGGCTTCTTCTTCTTTAGCCAACATTTTGGATTCTTCTTATTTTTTCTTTTGGAGTGTAGCCTGATTGAGACGTCAAGTACGATCGCCGATCAAAATTTTAGTATTGTGATAGATCAAGGTGATACAAAGATATTTATTTCTAGTGTAGTGCTGAATAGAATTAAGGTAAAGGAATTCGAGCAAGATGAGTTCAGATACATAGAAATGACGTTGGTTTCCAAACAAAAAGTTGGAGGAAAGGTTATGAACTGTAGAATTAACTTGGGCGATTTTGTAACGAAGGCCAAATATGTCACGATCTTAGGAATTTATGACATAGTGATTGGCATGGACTAGTTAGAGTTGTATGATGTGACACTTAACTGTAAGATGAAACAATTAAGTTTGACAGATGACTTGGGACATAGTAGAGTAATTGTAGGAAGAAACCAGGGAGTGTCCTTGAGGTGTATTACTTCCCTAAAACTATAGAAGAGTATGTGCAAGGGATGCAAGTTATATACAAGCTTAGAGTTCAATGAAAAAGGCTGAGGTAGAAGGATTAGAAAACCTTCCTATAGTATTAGAATTTGCAGACGTATTTCTAGAGGAGTTACCAGGTTTACTTCCCATAAGAGAATTGGAGTTTACAATAGACCTAAAACCTAGAACATAACCTATTGCAAGAAGTCAATACCGGATTTCGACACCAGAATTGAAGGAGTTGAAAATGCAATTGAAGGAGTTGTTGGACTTGGGACTTATACGTCCAAGTGTATCGTCGTGGGGTGCACTAGTGATTTTTTTTATAAAGAAGGATGGATCATAGAGGCTTTGTATTGACTACCGTCAATTGAACAAGGCTACGATCAAGAACCAATATCCATTGCTAAGGATTGATGATTTATTTGATTAGAAGAAGGGAGAAACAATGTTTTATAAGATCGACTTGATATTAGGATATCGCCAATTACGGATCAAAGAGGAAGATATCCCTAAGACCACATTTAAGACAAGATTTGGACAATATGAGTTCATTGTTTTACTATTTGGATTGACGAATTCCCTCGGCGGATTTATGAGTTTGATGAATGGGGTATTCTGTGAATACTTGGACAAGTTTGTTCAAGTATTTATTGATGACATACTAATTTATTCTCAGATGAAAGAAGAGCATGACGAACACTTGAGATTGGTTCTACAGTGTCTAAGAGAAAACAAATTGTACGAGAAGCTATTGAAATGTTCCTTTTTCCAATCAAAGATTCATTATTTGGGACATATCATATCTAGAGAAGGTATCGTTGTGAATCCAATGAAAGTAGAGGCTATTATGGAATGGACAGATTTGAATAACGTTCAAGAAGTACATAGATTTATGGGGTTAGCAGGTTATTACCGACATTTCATCGAAGTGTTTTCAAAGATAGAAAATCCAATTACGAAATTGGAGAATAAAAACAAAAAAATTGTATGGAATGAGAAATATGCAGAAGCATTTCAAAAGATCAAAGAGTTGTTAAATACAGCACTGCTATTGAAGGTCCCTGACATGGAAAAATAATTCTTGGTATTCATGGATGAATCCAAGGAAGATCTAGGAGGATTTTTGACGCAAGACGGTCGAGTGATCACTTACATCTCAAGGAAATTGAGAAGGCATGAGGAAAACTACACAATGAACAACTTGGAGTTATTAGCAATCATATATGACTTAAGAGTATGGAGACATTATTTGATTGGATGAAAATTTGAATTAAAGACATATCACTGTGGATTGCATCATATTTTTACTCAGAGTGACTTGAACACACAACAAAGATGTTGGTCATAACTACTTAGCAAATATGATTTTGAAATTACTTATATTAAAGGAACAATGAACAAAGTAGTAGATGCGTTGAGTTGGAGACCACACATATTCTCGATAATAACTCTTAAGACAAATCTTCGAGAAAAGATTCTATCTCTACATATTGACAATGATTGGTACAAGGAAGTTAAAGATAGTATTGGAGAAGATACCATGATGGTACCGAAGTATGAAGGTTATTAATTTGACAACAACGGATTGTTGAGGTATAACAACATAATTTACGTACCCTATAATGACGAATTAATAAGTTTTATTTTAAGAGAAGCTCATCGAGAAGTATATATGGCTCATCTGAGAGTCAAGAAGATGAAGGCAACCCTTAAGACTTTATTCTTCTGGAAATGAATGAAAGCAGACATAATTAGTTACATGGTGAGATGTCTAGAATGTCAACATGTGAAGGATGAACATAGACATATGATAGGATTGTTATAGCCACATGCTATTCTCGAATTGAAATGGGAGGTCATTTCAATGGATTTTATTGTTGGATTCCCACTGATGACAAGGATACACAATTCCATTTTCATTGTAGTTGAAACTATGATGAAGAGTGCTCACTTTATCCCTGTATGTACAATGTATTAGGCACCAGATATAGCTAGAGTGTATGTCAAAGAGATTGTGAGATTTCATGGGGTACCAAGGAAGATCATATCTGATCGAGGGTCAATGTTTACTAAATGATTTTGGACTAGTTTCCAAGAGGCCTTGGGAACACAATTGAATTTTAGCACAACATATAACCCCGAGACAGATGGAGAAACTAAAAGGATGAATCACATTTTAGAGGATATGATGCATATTTACGTGATGGATCAATAGAAATATTGGGAATACTTCTTTCCATTGGTAGAGTTTGCATACAACAACAATTACCAAAGTATTATTAAGATGTCACCATTTGAGTTTCTTTACGGGCGACCATGTAAGACGTCATTGAGTTGGGATTGAATTGAGTATAGGGTCCTGATGGGACCATAAGTGATCCAAGAAATGGAAGAATAGATGCAATTGATAAGACATAGGATTAAATAGGCACATGATCTACAAAAGAACTATGCTGATGTGCGTTGCGTTGACTGTAATTATGAGGTTGGCAATAAATTTTTCTTATGGGTAAAACCGCATAAGAGTTCGATCAATTTTGGAAAGGGTGATAAAATAACTCATATGTTTTTGGGACCTTTTGAGGTTGTGGAAAAGAAAGGACCCATGGCTTATCGACTAGCCTGGCCTGATTCTTTGAGGTGTATGCATGATGCATTTCATGTATCTATTTTACGAAATTATATTAGCGATCTGTCACATGTTATTGACATGAGTTCCTTGGAGGTGTCAGACAAGGGTTGTCTTATGACAGAGCCAATCCGCATTCTATACCATCACACTCAAAATCTACGATGTTGAATACTCGATCAGGTCAAGGTCCAGTGGGACAATTATAGTCCATACTCGACCACATGGGAGGATGGATGTGAGATGTGTCAACAATTTCCATTTTTGTTTGATAGATTAGATGTGTAGATCTATGCCAGATACATTTATTTACTTGCATTTATATACAGTACAAACTTCAGGACGAAGTGTAAAACAAGAGGGGGTGTATGTAAAATTCTGTTTTACTGAGCACACTTTCATTGAGTCACTTATTCTTTGAGGAAACTTGCGTGCAAGTGATCCAATTATGGTACATTATGATTTCATTTCAATTATGAGTTACATATGATGATGACGATGATGTATTATTATTTATTGTTACTTTCAGATGTATATGTATTGAAAGATATTATTGATGAGTTCTCCTGAGTGTGCAGGACACATGCTAGGTTATGGATGTTGATGACATCAATGGAATTACTTAGAATACAGATTAAGCGATGGAGTGGATTGTATTTGTTTGAGTATTTCATTTTACGCACATGTGATATATGATTGACTATAGTATGATTGATGTATATGGATTATTGACATTGTTTTTGTTAGTGGATGAAGGATTGAAGATGCTTTCTAATCCGACTCACATAAGGAGTAAACGGGTCATGCACAAAAACCAAAAATTTGAGGGAGAGGTGTGGTAATAACCCTGTCACAGACTACTAGCACTCCCTCCGTGACCTAAACTGTAGGTTAATGATTACCTAGTTCGATAGGTTCAAGATGTCGTGAGGGAGAACTGAGCCTGTCACTCACAAATATTTCTAAGGGGCACACAATAAGGATAAATCATTATTCCTTAGAATCCTAAGACTCTCACAAGGTTGATTGAATGGAGTGTTGACTCCAAGGGTTGGAAAAAATTCCAAAACTAGTCAAAGACGAGTGGCACCCTTGCAGGATGGAGGTGAATCTTGAAGGGCATGTCGCGCAATTAAAATGTGAGTCAATAAATCTATATGGCCTAGAAAATTCATAAAATGCTTAGACATTGATAGGAAAGAGTATTAATTAATTAGTAAATTATAAACTTAGAAACATAACCGGAGTCTAAGACTAAATCTAAACTAAGTATAATTCTAAATTCAAATAAAGGACTAAATAAAATGTGAAATAATTTAAAATATTTAAGATAAAATCAAACTCTAGTAAAAGAGGGAATACAATATAACTAGTAAAAGAGGGAATACAATATAAAAGGTTGGGAAAATTGCACATGTGTGCATGAAAATAATAAAAGGAATTTTTAAAATAGAAATAAATAAAACATGAGAGAATTTGGGGAACAAAGGGACACTCATTAAATGAAAATTTGGGGAACAAAGGGACACTCATTAAATGAGAATTTGGGGAACAAAGGGACAAGTAGGAGCAAAAATAGGAACACATTTGCGAATGTGAGGGAAAATGACTTTTTAAATAAAATAAAAAGGGTAATTACTTGTGCAATTTGGGGAGAATGTGACAAGTGTGTGGGTGAATAATATTAATTAAATTAATTAAAGAGTTAATTGTTTTTTCATGAGGACATGTGTCATTGGGGATTTTTCTATAAAGGAAATGGAGAAGAGGGGAAAAGGATCTCACTTTTGATAGTACTGTTATGTTGCCAAAATTTGGTTTGACTATGTTACTTGTGATAGTTGAGATTTCAAGCTTGATAAAGAGTGGAAGATCTTCCTTGCGAGGCAAGATGGGAGCTATTATTTTTTTGTTTTCTTTTGTGTGGCCCCTTTGTGGCTCAGGGGTCTAAGGGGGAAGAAGAGTACCCCTAACGTTGGATGGGAGGTACCTGTGATGTTTATGAGATTAGTAAGCTAGAGTAAAGGAGTGCAAACCCACATTGAAGGACATCCTCAATTATACATCTTCATCTGTTCCTATATTTTATTTTCTGAAATTTTAAATTATAATAAGAGTAAATTTTGTATATTAGATTTATTTTTTTTTTAAACGCTGCAGAACTTTATTATAATCTAAAAACTAGAATTTTTTTTTTCAATCGCTACAGAACCATTTTGTATCTCTAAAAACTATATATTTTTTAATCGCTACCAAATTAATTTTCAAACCAAAATTTAGAATTTCAAATGGTCGTTGCCAAATTAATTTACAAATCCATAATTTAGAATTTTGTATGGTCAGTGTAAAATTTATTTGCAAATCCGGAAAATAGAATTTCGTAGGGTCACTGCAAAATTAATTTACAATCCAGAATTTAGAATTTCGAATTGTCGCTGCCAAATTAATTTACAAACCCAAAATTTAGAATTTCGAATGGTCGCTGCAAAATTAATTTACAAATCCAGAATTTAGAATTTCGAATGGTCATTGCCAAATTAATTTACAAACCCAAAATTTATAATTTCGTATGGTCGATGTAAAATTAATTTGCAAATCCAGAAACTAGAATTTGGTAGGGTCGCTGCAAAAATGATTACAAATCCAGAATTTTGAATTTCATATGGTTGCTGTAAAATTCATTATGAAAATATGGAAACTAGAACTTTGTGTGGTCGCTGTAGAATTTTTGTGAGAGCTGGAAATTTAACTAAAGATTTATGAACTGTTGTTATTAAAAATTTAATGATAGATTTGATATAAGTTAGAATGTAAACTGTTGAATTTTATTTTAAAATATCCCTGAGTATGGATCAAATGATTAACAATACTATTATCCTATATACCTGTAATGTATGTGGATGCATTTTTTCCCAAGATATCCATTCCATTTCAATTATTTTCCGATTTATTCTGTAGATTGATGTGAGAAATTGTGACCATCCCGTAAACAACCATTGAACCTAGTATCTAATTTCGTTCCATTCTTTATTGAGTGGAGTGGTACCTCCAACGAAACTGGGTATAGTAGATGTGATAATTGAGTACCGGGTTAACTTATGTCATGATTTTGGATATAACACCTTTAAGTTAGTGTGAAAAAATATAGAGAATATTTAATAAGGATTTTTAATGAAAGTATTTAACGCTAGATTGTAAGTATTACTCTTATGTGTATACATATTGACTACTAATGAAACTTAAAAAGTAAGAAAGGTTTTCCAAGAATGACTGTGATTTGTCCCAATAAAAT
>JASDQU011248399.1:0-17368 GCA_032191745.1 Picea mariana | reverse complement strand
AGGGGGACTAAGCATCCACAGAGTGGGCAAGGAATTAGGGGCTGATTATATGGAAAAGGGGCTAAGTGTTGAGCCTGGGGGATAAACCTAGAGGGCTTAAGCCTGGGAATAATATTTTAATATTATCCCAAAGAGACATGAGCATTTATGTTTTATCCTAAGTTTTGGCAAGGGAGGACATACAAGGGTGATGCGTGCTGGTGGAACGCATGCAGTTCCATGGGTGACAAGTGTCAACCCTGACGGATGCGAATAAACGGACAGGGTGATCCGTGAGAAGGGTTCCTCCTCCTCCTCCTCCATTCTACCAGGGGGAATTGCCTGAACGCGTATGGAGCCCTGGATAGTACGACCAACTCGACTCCTGCAGAGGAATCCTCTGTCCCAAAGCCGTGACCCTGAACCATTCCGCCATTGTTGAACCAGTTGGAAAGCTTGTGTTTGGTTTGTAAATCCGTGTACACCTCATGCGTTCCTGAGAGCCGGAAGAGCCTGTGTGTGTGCATTCCCTGCGTGGATTGTTGTCACACGTTTCCAAGAACCAACACCATGAGACCTTACCGCCATTGCGGAGCCTGTTTGGGAAGCCTGAGTCTGTATTCCTGGTTGATTGTGGTGGCCATGCAGAGATGGACTGCGCGTGGCTTGTTGTCCAGTGCAAGTTGTGATTGAGCTTGTGTATGACCTCTCTCCAGGTGAGGGAGGTGACTGTTGTTGGAAGAGGCAGGTTGTCAGGCCTGTGAGCAACTCTTTCCAGGTGAGAGAGTTTGTTGGGAAGTGGTTTCCTTCAGAGAGTGTCCAGCACCAGCTTCAGGCTCTAAGACTTCCTGATCTGGCCTGTTGTCGAGACCCAGAGAGGAAGGTTAGCACCGATGGACTGTGCTTGTGAAGGTGTATACTCTCGGGCGGAACAGGCATGTGGGGAATGAGAGTCTGGTAGTAGTGGGCGTAAGGTGGCATCCTGGGAAGAATCCTTCCAGATTTTTTGTGTGTTGTTTTCCCTGTAACCTTAGCCTAGCCTAGAATTCCTTGCCTTGGGGTGGAGCTTAGTCCCAGCTCGGGGGTGACCCATTGCTGAGTTGATGAGCAGTGCGGTCTAAGGCTGGGAGGTTCGTGGAAGGCCTGCACTTGGTTGGTGGATTCTACCACTGCTAAAAGATAAGTATCTGGTTATGTTTAAATCATGTTTTTTCATGACTCTACTGCTTATGTATCATGATTTTCCGCTGTGTATATGAATTAATATGACAAGGCTAATTGCTTGTTGAATATAGCAGTAATAATATGTTTTACTCTGAGCTTAAATGTGTTTAGTGGTTTAAATGCTTGTGGATTATATAATACATGTATGAGTTATGTACAAGTGGTGATATAGTCTTCTTTTAAGAGCGAGTTAACCTTGGTAGCCAGAAAAGGGTGCGCTACAATATAATTCACTTCTCTTATGTTCCAACTACATTTATATAAATAGGGTCTGATGATGGCCCAATCCCACCACCTCTTTCTTTTCTATCTACATTAGCCGAGTTTTTCACGCACCATCTCTTCACTACTCCTCCAACATAGCATAGTAGGGGTGAATAAACATCTACACTTCAAAACACATTTTGGGAAACTACATTCATGCCCAAAACTTGAAAAAACACCATCTTTCTCTTTAGTGGTCTAAAGCGTAGCATTTTGTTCTAATGGAATATGCAATATCAGGTCTTATTGTGGTTAGGTAATTTATCGATTTCCTTATCAGTGTAAAGCGTAGCATTATGTTCTAATGGAGTAGTCATTCATATTGAATCTTTTGATATGTTTCTATACATACATCCCCGCATACCTTCTTTCCTCCTAGTTTAATAGCGCAAAACAAGACCTCATATTGCATACTAAGTCTATGTCGGAATGCTTAGTCAATTCATGGGTAATCCACATGAGATCCATTGGAAAGATGCCAAGAGATTCATTCAATACCTACAATGAGCTATCGAGTATGGTATAAAATACAATAATCGCTTGAATATCGAATTGATGGGTTCTTATTGGGTGGGTGATCAAGATGATAGAAAAGYAACCACCTTTTATGCATTCAATATAGGATTTGGGATTTTGCAGTAAGAAGCAACCAACTGTTTCATTCTCCTCTATTGAAGGTGAGAACAACGAGAAATTCGGCTAAGGTGCCTCCTTGAGGACATGGAAGAAACGAAAGGGATACATACAACTTTTAGGTGTGGTAATCAAAGTTCAATTAAATTGGCAAACCTCCCAGGAAAAAAATTGTAACATGGAGAGATGTGATGGGTATAATAGAGAATTCATTTATCCATTAACCTCAAGTATTAAAAATAAATAAAGAAATGTAATTGATAATTGGCATACTTTCTTAGATGAGTGAGTGGTAGTGAGAACCCTCAATTAGATAGCTATGTGTCTAATTTAAATCCTTGATTTTTCAAGGAATATGTTGATCTCTAAAGAGTGTGCATATATATATATACACACACACCCATCTTTAATATATAAAATAGAAAACCAATTCATATATGCATACCATTCCATTTCCTATAAGTATTTGTTTTAATATAACAATAATACAATATTTGTTTTAATATAACAATAATACTTTTGTGAACAAGTAAACAAACAATATTTGCAAGAAACTGAAGCAACATAACTATTAGTTACACTAGAATGATGATTGATCTTTTGATCTCACTATGTGCAATTATGTATTTATCAGCTAGCCTTTTGGAATGCCTTCTTGAAGGTTGTATCATAATATTTTGGAATGCCTTCTTGAAGGTTGTATCATAATATGTTGAAGGTTGTATCATAATATTTGGTTCAGAATTTCTGTTGAATCTCCATTAAGATATTCAATAGATTTTGTAAAAAGAATTATCATAACAACAATGAAGAACGAACATATTAATACCCCTGCACCTATCTCGTTCTAAACATTACTCAATTATATATATATATATATATATATATATATATATATATAGGCAGGAGAAAAAAGACACAACATCATGAAGACCTAACATTTCCATTACAAGTGAGAACCTATTTGACACTTGCATTAGTGCAATCTTCATGAGTGTAAGCAGGGTTGCCACCTGCACGAAAATAACATATTTCTTACACGTAATCGGTTCGTACGAGCCCATCTCTATTCCTGATAAAATTTCAACTTGAAGAGTGAAAACATTGGATATTTGAACAACTATAATTGATCATTCTGAGTCTCTAATCACTTTAAACGATAATTCTGAGTTTCTATTCACTTATTTTACACCATGCGGTGTGTACTTTTGACTTTCTATGGAAATTATTGTTTGGCCTACCATAAACACATAGGAAACTTTTTTTTTTATATTGTATCCACTTACAGAATTTATAAAATCCAAGCACAAATTAATACGATACATGAGTTCAATCCCAACCAAATTAATCATTTTCTGGGAGGACGTTCTCATCTTGGGTGGCGTTTAACATTAGAAGCGTAGACCGCGCAACAATTTTGTCAACTGAATATTAAAAAAATAGAAAGTGCAGATCGGGCATGGGAAAATCAACGTTAAGAGGATTAGTATGGGATTATATTTAAAGGTCACATAGAACACGTTGGCTCATACATGGTCACATGATGGAATTAGATTAAAAGTTGATAGAATTATAGTTAATGCTACTAGTGACATGATCACAATTGGACGTTCAACTTGTGGCAATTGCAATTGAAATGTGTCTATAAATTGGTCAGGAATTAACGAACCAACCCATCTCCATCTCGCCTGAAAATACTAGATTGACTGCATCCATTAATCAGTTAGGAAATATGGCCTCACAGCTGATAATGTGATCGACGCCTTGCTCGTTAACGCCTACGGTAGGATTATGAACAAGCATACGATGGGGGATGATGTGTTTTGGGCAGTTACAGGTGGCAGCTGGGGCGTTGTGATTGCCAGGAAAATCCAACTGGTGACTATCCCATCCAATCTTATGGCCTTTAATGTCACAAGAACCGGTCGAGAAGTGGTGACGAAGGTCGTCCAAAAATGGCAATCTGTTGGGCATACCATGGACAAGGATATGTTCGTGCAAGTGCAGTTGTTTGGCATCAATAAAGCAAGAGGACAGAAGAAAACAGATGTGATTGCGTCGTTCCAAGGCATGCATTTGAGAGGTAAGGACCAACTCTTGAAAAAAATGAACGAAGTCTTCTGAGAGCTGGACTTGGCGGAGGACGAGTGCAACAAAATGACCTGGATCAAGTCTACGACTTTCTTCGGAGAGATGATTAAGAGTGTTATAGAACTGCCCGACAGATAAGATTCCCACAACACCAACTTCAAAATAAAATCAGATATCGCAAGAACCCGGCTCTCCACAGAAGCCCTCGATGGATTATTTGACAGGTTGGAGAAACAGCCGGAAAGAGCCTATGCACTTTTCTCTCCTCTGGGAGGGAAAATGGACAATATCGATTCCTCTGCGAGGCCCTTCCCTTATAGAGCAGGAAACATCTTCGACATACAGTACAATGTGTTATGGAACAACCATGAGGACGAACGCCCCTACATTAAGTGGATGCAAGAACTTTATGACTGCATGGCTTCTCATGTCTCTTCTTCGCGCAGGGTTGCTTATGTCAATTATTTGGATCTCGATCTGGGCAGTGCAAAGAATGGAACTACCACCGTCAAAGACATCGCCGATAAGTGGGGCATATTGAAAGAAAAGTACCAGGACACCCTACCACTGTCAGCAACTACCTGTCCTGGTACTTTTCCTTCAATATACAATGCAAACACTCATTACTATAATAACAAGGACCTCATAAAAATAAAAATAAAATCAAAATCATAACAATAAACTTAATATAATAATGCTTTATCATTCAAAAAAGATATATGCTTTATAATAATGTTGTGGTAAACCATAGATATGTGCATCATAAAATTAAACTTAATATAATAACATTCAAAAATCATATATCATTCAATAGTCATAACAATAAACTTAATATAATAACATTCAAAATCCCAAATTGGAGAATTCTTTGTCACAATGTTAAAAACCTAACAAGTGAATATAAATAGTAACAAATTTTGGGTTATTATCATTGTTTGATAAAGATACATGGAAGTTGTATTTGGACGACAAAGAAGAGTATATTGTATATATATAGCTGGGAAATACAGTGAACCGAAGATAAGCTTCATCACAAAATTTGTCATTCTCTATTCACAAATAGGTCTCAATAGAGTAATCCATTTATTCAAAGATTCCAATATTTGCACATAATAACCATTTGTTTCTTTTCCCTCTTAACTTTACAGCTAAACTATTTTTAACAGCACATATACATGAATGCATATACATGAACTCGAAAATTCAAATTTGCCCATAATAACCATTTGTTTGTTTTCCCTCTTAACTCTACAGCTAAACTATTTTTAAGTGCACCTATGCATGAATGAATGGTATTTTTTACCATTTGTCTATTTTCCCTCTTAATTAACTATGCAGCTAAACCATTTTTAATTAACTCTGCAGCTAAACCATTTTTAAAAGCACGTGATCTTTTTTAACAACACATATACATGAATGAATCCTCTTTATTAATGTAAAAGAATGGTACACAGTTTTACTAAAGTCTGTCATAATTCTGACGTGTGATGTATGAACACATATAAAGAATTTAGACATGCATCGGTGCAGAAATCAACCCTAGCTTCTGAAAAACCTAGTAGATCGCTAAGAGGGAGGCCATAACCCTGTTGTTCCTTATCTTGTACCTCTGCCCCATCTCCTTACTCATTTTAACACACATGCGTAGAATCTCTTTATGGGCTTGTTTATGGGCTTGAGGGAACCAACTTTGAATCTTGTCCAAAATAAATTTGAGTGTGTGGTAGCCGTCCAACCTGTAGTCCATAACATAATCCTTCGCAAGTTCTGAAAGTTTGCAGATCTCAAAAATCTCCTGTCGTAGACTATGAGTTCGGTCTACAAAGGTACGTCCGAACCCTTCCTGGGCCAAGGAAATTTCTCCAGTATTATCTTGACGATGGATATCGTCAAATTTAAATGTGTTAAAAATGGATGCCAGTTCCCGAACTCTTCGACATAATCTTTTCTCCCACGGTTTTTGAACTATTTTAGTACCCATGACCTACTCAAACACACAGCATACAATGAATAAATGGCATTAACGGAAATATTAATTCTAAATTCAAGAGAGGAAAGGGCACCTACCTACTTTCCTATGTTGTGGAAATGTCCACGGGCAGTCAAGTGCTTAATGCCAAGAGAAATGGCATGTTGTAGGCCACATGTGATTGATTTGATATTGGTCGAAGTGCTAGTTACTTTGAAATTGTCATTCAGATATGCACTAATTTTTTCCAAAATAGTACCATTGTTTTCCAAACAAATAATGAATCCGATACTTTCCTTTCCCGGTTCACGTCTACACCCGTCGGCATAATAGAGAATGGCAGATCCAGACTCACATCCTACTTCCGTTTCCATTTCGATTGGCACAGTTTTGGTTCTTTGCACACTGTAACGAATGAATAATTGTCGCTGCTATGAATGGATGATAGAGCCTTTCGGTTCTTTGCACGATGATATGAATGGATGATAGAGCCTTTCGGTTCTTTGCACGATACTATGAATTATGTAACGCAAGCCAAAATTCAGTTGGGAACACAGTAGTTGAAGATCGTTGTCAACGGCTAACCTTATTGGCTGAACAGATTTGAATGAGGCCCAAGATTCAGTTGGGAACATGGTAGGTGAAGGTCGTTGTCAACGGCTAACCTTATTGGCTGAACAGATTGGAATGAGGCCCGTCCCTCTAGTTGGTTGGGGTGTTATCTATGCGTTAACCAAAACACTTTACTACATCCCGATCAAGTAAATTTGTTGCCTTCTCTTCAAGCCCTTCTTTGCATCTTTCCACTTTGTTCCCTCACACACCTACTCTCATCAAACACCGAGGAAACATACATAGCCAATTATCCAAAAAATATGTAGCCTTATCCAACACAAAGACACACCACTCAGCAAAACAACTCACCTTGGGTAGTGCAACCGACATAAATCCTCTCCTGCATGCATGCACTTTAATTCTCACCACCATCACTGCTTTCTTCAAACCTCTCAACCAAGTGAATGATATAGATATTAAGGATGTCCAGTGTCATGATGAGGCATGACTGATAATGGCATCTCTCACTTGTATTAATAGCTATAAGCCAACAACTTATTCTGTATCAAATACAGTGCACCATTATTATGAAACTACTATCATCGGTGGTCTTCTCATAGGCCAACCTCGTCTAGGAAAAACACACATCATTGGGAACATTATATAGGGAAAAAAACTCAACCTTGGGAACACTATATAGACATATCACAATCACAACATGGGACACCCCATTCATTTATTTCACTGTGCTTACCACTTTTTTTCTCGAGCATGACACGATGCCATGGGTCATATACATAACAAATCATTGTGTATAGTAGTATCTCTCAGTTCGGCATGTCATCCCTCCACAAAATCTTATATAGCACCAGCTCGCAATTTGGCATGTCATCCCTCCACAAACATTAAATATTTATGCATACAATCCCACACCCTCAATTACATTGCATATGATTGGGTTTCCATGTAGGTTATCATGGATCCTCAACTAGATATTGTGATTCACATTGCTAACAATACACAGAGCACACTATATGTCCATTATGGTGTAGTCGCATGCATTGGATGCATGATTGCACTTCCATCACCACATCGCCCTACAAGGGCCTCAATGCACAACAAGAAGCTCTCTCTCCTTCTGATCCGACTCTTTATCATACAATAATTACGAATTTATGTGTCTTGATTTACATGGATCATACAATTCACTTTTCTTATGTTCCAGCAACATTTATATAAATAGGGTCTGATGATGGCCCAATCCCACCACCTCCTTCTTTTCTATCTACATTAGCCAAGTTTTTCATGCACCATCTCTTCACTACTCCTCCAACATAGCATAGTAAGGGTGAATAAACATCTACACTTCAAAACACATTTTGAGAAACTACATTCATGCCAAAAACTTGAAAAAGCACCATCTTTCTCTTTAGTGGTCTAAAGCATAGCATTTTGTTCTAATGGAGTATGCAATATCAGGTCTTATTGTGGTTAGGTAATTTATCGATTTCCTTATCAGTGTAAAGCGTAGCATTATGTTCTAATGGAGTAGTCATTCATATTGAATCTTTTGATATGTTTCTATACATACATCCCCGCATACCTTCTTTCCTCCTAGTTTAATAGTGCAAAACAAGACCTCATATTGCATACTAAGTCTATGTTGGAATGCTTAGTCAATTCATCGGTAATCCACATGAGAGCCATTGGAAAGATGCCAAGAGATTCATTCAATACCTACAATGAGCTATCGAGTATGGTATGGAATACAATAATCACTTGAATATCAAGTTGATGGGTTCTGATTGGGTGGGTGATCAAGATGATAGAAAATCAACCACCTTTTATGCATTCAATATAGCATTTGATATTTTGCAGTAAGAAGCAACCAATTGTTTCATTCTCCTCTATTGAAGGTGAGAACAACGATAAATTTGGCTAAGGTGCCTTCTTGAGGACATGGAAGAAACGAAAGGGATACATACAAATTTTAGGTGAAGTAATCAAAGTTCAATTAAATTGGCAAACCTCCCAGGAAAAAAATTGTAACATGGAGAGATGTGATGGGTATAATAGAGAATTCATTTATCCATTAACCTCAAGTTTTAAAAATAAATAAAGAAATGTAATTGATAATTGGCATACTTTCTTAGATGAGTTAGTGGTAGTAAGAACCCTCACTTAGATAGCTATGTGTCTAACTTAAATCCTTGATTTTTCAAGGAATATGTTAATCTCTAAAGAGTGTGCATATATATATACACACACACACACACCCATCTTTAATATATAAAATAGAAAACCAATTCATATATGCATACCATTCCATTTCCTACAAATATTTGTTTTAATATAACAATAATACAATATTTGTTTTAATATAACAATAATACTTATGTGAACAAGTAAACAAACAATATTTACAAGAAAATGAAGTAACATAACTTTTAGTTACATTGGAATGATGATTGATCTTTTGATCTCACTATGTGCAATTATGTATTTATCACCTGGCCTTTTGGAATGCCTTATTTAAGGTTGTATCATAATATTTTGGAATGCCTTCTTCAAGGTTGTATCATAATATTCATTTTGGAATGCCTTCTTGAAGGTTGTATCATAATATGTTGAAGGTTGTATCATAATATTTGGTTCAGAATTTCTATTGAATCTCCATTAAGATATTCAATAGATTTTTTGAAAAAAGAACTATCATAACAACAATGAAGAACAAACATATTAATACCCCTGCACCTATCTCGTTCTAAACATTACTCAATTATATATATAGAGGCAGGAGAAAAAAAGACACTACATCGTGAAGACCTAACATTTCCATTACAAGTGAGAACCTATTTGACACTTGCATTAGTGCAACCTTCATGAGTGTAAGCAGGGTTGTGACCTGCACGAAAATAATATATTTCTTACCCGTAATCGGTTGGTACGAGCCCATCTCTATTCCTGATAAAATCTCAACTTGGAGAGTGGAAACATTGGATATGTGAACAACTATAATCGATCATTTCAAGTCTCTAATCACTTTAAACGATCATTCCAAGTTTCTATTCACTTCTTTTACACCATGCGGTGTGTACTTTTTACTTTCTATGACAATTATTGTTTGGCCTACCATAAACACATAGGAAAAAAAAATTTAAATTGTATCCACTTACAGAATTTATAAAATCGAAGCACAACTTAATACGCTACATGAGTTCAATCCCAACCAAATTAATCATTTTCTGGGAGGACGTTCTCATCTTGGGTGGCGTTTAACATTGGATGCGTAGCCCGCACAACAATTTTTTCAACTGAATAATAAAAAAATAGCATGTGCAGATTAGGCATGGGCAAATCAACGTTAAGAGGATTAGTATGGGATTATATTTAAAGGTCACACAGAACACGTTGGATCATAAATGGTCACATGATGGAATTGGATTAAACGTTGATAGAATTATAGTTAATGCTACTAGTGACATGATCGCAATTGGACGTTCAACTTTGTGGCAATTGCAATTGAAATGTGTCTGTAAATTGGTCAGGAATTAACAAACCAACCCATTTCCATCTCGCCTGAAAATACTAGATTGATTGCATCCATTTATCAATTAGGAAATATGGCCTCGCAGTTGATAATGTGATTGACGCCTTGCTCATTAACGCCTCCGGTAGGATTATGAACAAGCATACAATGGGGGATGATGTGTTTTGGGCACTTAGAGGTGGAAACTGGGGCGTTTTGATTGCCTGGAAAATCCAACTAGTGACTGTCCCGTCCAGTCTTACAGCCTTTCATGTCACAAGAACCGGGAGAGAAGTGGTGACGGAGGTTGTCCAGAAATGGAAATATATCGAGCATACCATGGACAAGTATATGTTTGTGTGAGTGCAGTCGTTTGGCATTAATAAAGAAAGAGGAGAGAAGAAAACGGATGTCATTGTGTCGTTCCAAGGCATGTATTTGGGAGGTAAGGACCAGCTCTTGAAAAAAATGAATGAAGTCTTTTGGGAGCTGGACTTGGCGGAGGACGAGTGCAACAAAATGACCTGGATCAAGTCTACGACCTTCTTCGGAGAGTCGATTAAGAGCGTGACATAACTTCCCGACAGATACAATTCCCACAAGACCAACTTCAAAATAAAATCGGATATCACAAGAACCTGGCTCTCCACATAAGCCCTGGATGGACTGTTTGACAGGTTGGAGAAACAGCCCAGAAGAGCCTATGCACTTTTCTCTCCTCTAGGAGGGAAAATGGACGATATCGATTCCTCTGCACGGCCCTTCCCTTATAGAGTAGGAAACATCTTCGACATACAGTATAACATGTTATGGAAAAACCATGAGGAAGAACACCCCTACATTAAGTGGATGCAAGAACTTTACGACTACATGGCTTCTCATGTCTCTTCTTCGCGCAGGGCTGCTTATGTCAATTATTTGGATCTCGATCTGGGCAGTGCAAAGAATGGAACTACCACCCTCAAAGACACTGCCGATAAGTGGGGCATATTGAAAGAAAAGTACCAAGACACCCTACCTGCGTTAGGAACTACATGTCCTAGTACTTTTCTTTCAATATACAGTGCAAACACTCATTACTATAATAACAAGGACCTCATAAAAAATAAAAATAAAATCAAAATCATAACAATAAACTTAATATAATAATGCTTTTTCATTCAAAAAAGATACATGCTTTATAATAATGTTGTGGTAAACCATAGATATGTGCATCATAACAATAAACTTAATATAATAACATTCAAAAATTATATATCATTCCATAATCATAACAATAAACTTAATATAATAACATTCAAAATCCCAAATTACAGAATTCTTTGTCACAATGTTAAAAATCTAACAAGTGAATATAAATAGTAAAAAAATTTGGGTTATTATAATTGTTTGATAAAGATACATGGAAGCTGTATTTTGACGACAAAGAAGAGTGTATTGTATATATATCGCTGGGAAATACAGTGAACCGAAGATAAGCTTCATCACAAAATTTGTCATTCTCTATTCACAAATACGTCTCAATAGAGTAATCCAGTTATTCAAAGATTCCAATATTTGCACATAATAACCATTTGTCTTTACAGCTAAACTATTTTTAACAGCACATATACATGAATTCGAAAATTCAAATTTGCACATAATAACCATTTGTTTGTTTTCCCTCTTAACTCTACAGCTAAACTATTTTTAAGTGCACATATACATGAATGAATGTTATTTTTTACCATTTGTCTACTTTCCCTCTTAATTAACTCTGCAGCTAAACCATTTTTAATTAAATATGCAGCTAAACCATTTTTAAAAGAACATGGTCTTTTTTAACAACACATATACATGAATGAATCCTCTTTATTAATGTAAAAGAATGGTACACAGTTTTAGTAAAGTCTGTCATAATTCTGCTCTGTGATGAATGAACACATATAAATAATTTAGACATGCATCGGTGCGGAAAGCAACCCTAGTTTCTGAGAAACCTAGTAGATCGCTAAGAGGGAGGCCATAACCCTGTTGTTCCTTAGCTTGTACCTCTGCCCCATCTCCTTACTCATTTTAACACACATGCGTAGAATCTCTTTATGGGCTTGAGGGAACCAACTTTGAATCTTGTCCAAAATAAATTTGAGTGTGTGGTAGCCATCCAACCTGTGGTCCATAACATAATCCTTAGCAGGTTCTAAAAGTTTGCAGATCTCAAAAATCTCCTGTCGTAAACTATGAGTCCGGTCTACAAAAGTACTACCGAACCCTTCCTGGGCCAAGGAAATTGCTCCAGTATTATCTTGACGATGGATATCGTCAAATTTAAATGTGTTAAAATTGGATGCCAGTTCTCGAACTCTCTGACATAATATTTTCTCCCACGGTTTTTGAACTGTTTTAGTACCCATGACCTACTCAAACACACAACATACAATGAATAAATGGCATTAACGAAAATATTAATTCTAAATTCAAGAGAGGAAAGGGAACCTACCTGCCTTCCTATGTTGTGGAAATGTCCACGACAGTCAAGTGCTTAATGATAAACGAAATAGCATTTTGTAGTCCACATATGAGCGATTTGTAATTGGTCGAAGTGCTAGTTACTTTGAAATTGTCATTCATATATGCACTAATTTTTTCCAAAATAGTACCATCATTTTCCAAACAGATAATGAAGCCGATACTTGCTTTGCCCGGTTCACGTCTGCACACGCCAGCATAATAGAGAATGGTACATCCAGACTCACATCCTACTTTCGTTTCCATTTCGATTGGCACAGTTATGGTTCTTTGCACACTGTAATGAATGGATAATTGTCGCTRCTATGAATGGATGATAGAGCCTTTCGGTTCTTTGCACGATGATATGAATGGATGATAGAGCCTTTCGGTTCTTTGCACGATGCTATGAATTATGTAAYGCAAGCCAAGATATAGTTGGGAACATGGTAGCTAAAGATCRTTGTCAAYGGCTAGCCTTATTGGCTGAACAGATTTGAATGAGGCCCAAGATTCAGTTGGGAACACGGTAGGTGAAGGTCGTTGTCAACGGCTAGCCTTATTGGTTGAACAGATTGGAATGAGGCCCATCCCTCTAGGTGGTTGGGGTGTTATCTATGCATTAACCAAAACACTTTACTACATCCCGATAAAGTAAATATGTTGCCTTCTCTTCAATCCCTTCTCTGCATCTTTCCACTACGTTCCCTCACACTCCTACTCTCATCAAACACCGAGAAAACATAAATAGCCAATTATCAAAAATTGGAGAATTCTTTGTCACAATGTTAAAAACCTAACAAGTGAATATAAAAAGTAACAAATTTTGGGTTATTATAATTGTTTGATAAAGATACATGGAAGTTGTATTTGGATGACAAAGAAGACTATATTGTATATATATATATATATATGGGAAATACAGTGAACCGAAGATAAGCTTCATCACAAAATTTGTCATTCTCTATTCACAAATACGTCTCAATAGAGTAATCCAGTTATTCGAAGATTCCAATATTTGCACATAATAACCATTTGTCTTTACAGCTAAACTATTTTTGAAAGCACATATACATGAATGCATATACATGAATTCAAAAATTCAAATTTGCACATAATAACAATTTGTTTGTTTTCCCTCTTAACTCCACAGCTAAACTATTTTTAAGCGCACATATACATGAATGAATGGTATTTTTTACCATTTTTCTATTTTCCCTCTTAATTAACTCTGCAGCTAAACCATTTTTAATCAAATCTACAGCTAAACCATTTTTAAAAGAACGTGGTCTTTTTTAACAACACATATACATGAATGAATCCTCTTTATTAATGTAAAAGAATGGTACACATTTTTAGTAAAGTTTGTCATAATTCTGCCCTGTGATGAATGAACACATATAAAGAATTTAGACATGCATCGGTGCGGAAAGCAACCCTAGCTTCTGAGAAACTTAGTAGATCGCTAAGAGGGAGGCCATAACCCTGTTGTTCCTTAGCTTGTACCTATGCCCCATCTCCTTACTCATTTTAACACACATGCGTAGAATCTCTTTATGGGATTGAGGGACCCAACTTTGAATCTTGTCCAAAATAAATTTGAGTGTGTGGTAGCCATCCAGCCTGTGGTCCATAACATAATCCTTAGCAGGTTCTGAAAGTTTGCAGATCTCAAAAATCTCCTATCATAAACTATGAGTTCGGTCTACAAAAGTACGACCGAACCCTTCCTGGGCCAAGGAAATTTCTCCAGTATTATCTTGAAGATGGATATCGTCAAATTTAAATGTGTTAAAATTGGATGCCAGTTCCCAAACTCTCCGACATAATCTTTTCTCCCATGGTTTTTGAACTGTTTTGGTACCCATGACCTTCTCAAACACACAACATACAATGAATAAATGGCATTAACGAAAATATTAATTCTAAATTCAAGAGAGGAAAGGGCACCTACCTGCTTTCCTATGTTGTGGAAATGTCCACGACAGTCAAGTGCTCAATGATAAGCGAAATGGCATGTTGTAGTCCACATATGAGCGATTTGTAATTGGCCGAAGTGCTAGTTACTTTGAAATTGTCATTCAGATATGCAATAAATTTTTCCAAAATAGTACCATCGTTTTCCAAATAGATAATGAAGCCGATACTTGCTTTGCCCAGTTCACGTCTGCACACGCCAGCATAATAGAGAATGGCAGATCCAGACTCACATCCTACTTTCGTTTCCATTTCGATTGGCACAGTTATGGTTCTTTGCACACTATAATGAATGGATAATTGTCGCTGCTATGAATGGATGATAGAGCCTTTCGGTTCTTTGCACGATGATATGAATGCATGATAGATCCTTTCGGTTCTTTGCACGATGCTATGAATTATGTAACGCAAGCCAAGATTCAGTTGGGAACACAGTAGTTGAAGATCGTTGTCAACGCCTAGCCTTATTGGCTAAACAGATTTGAATGAGGCCCAAGATTCAGTTGGGAACACGGTAGGTGAAGGTCGTTGTCAATGGCTAGCCTTATTGGCTGAACAGATTGGAATGAGGCTCGTCCCTCTAGGTGGTTGGGGTGTTATCGATGCGTTAACCAAAACACTTTACTACATCCCGATAAAGTAAATATGTTGCCTTCTCTTCAAGCCCTCTCTGCATCTTTCCACTTCGTTCCCTCACAATCCTACTCTCATCAAACACCGAGGAAACATACATAGCCATTTATCCAAAAAATATGTAGCCTTATCCAACACAAAGACACACCACTCAGTAGGACAACTCACCTTGGGTAGTACAACCGACATAAATCCTCTCCCACATGCATGCACTTTGATTCTCACCACCATCATTGCTTTCTTCAAACCTCTCAACCAAGTGCATGATATAGATATTAAGGATGTCCAGTGTCATGATGAGGCATGACTGATAATGGCATATCTCACTCGTATGAATAGCTATAAGCCAACAACTTATTCTGTATCAAATACAATGCACCATTATTATTAAACTACTATCATCTGTGGTCTTCTCATAGGCCAACCTCATCTAGTAAAAACACACATCCTTGGGAACATTATATAGGGAAAAAAACTCAACCTTGGGAACACTATATAGACATATCACAATCACAACGTGGGACACCCCATTCATTTATTTCACTGTGCTTACCACTTTTTTTCTCGAGCATGCCAGGACGCCATGGGTCATGTACATAACAAATCATCGTCTATAGTAGTAGCTCTCAGTTCGGCATGTCATCCCTCCACAAAATCTTATATAGCACCAGCTCACAATTTGGCATGTCATCCCTCCACAAACATTAAATCTTTATGCATACAACCCCACAACCTCAATTACATTGTATATGATTGGGTTTCCATGTAGGTTATCATGGATCCTCAACTAGATATTGTGATTCACATTGCTAACAATACACATAGAGCACACTATATGTCCATTATGGTGTAGTCGCATGCATTGGATGCATGATTGCACTTCCATCACCACATCGCCCTACAAGGGACTCAATGCACAACAAGAAGCTCTCTCTCCTTATGTTCCGACTCTTTATCATACGATAATTACGAATTTATGTGTCTTGATTTACATGGATCATATAATTCACTTTTCTTATGTTCCAACTACATTTATATAAATAGGGTCTGATGACGGCCCAATCCCACCACCTCTTTCTTTTCTATCTACATTAGCCGAGTTTTTCACGCACCATCTCTTCACTACTCCTCCAACATAGCATAGTAGGGGTGAATAAACATCTACACTTCAAAACACATTTTTGGAAACTACATTCATGCCCAAAACTTGAAAAAGCACCATCTTTCTCTTTAGTGGTCTAAAGCGTAGCATTTTGTTCTAATGGAGTATGCAATATCAGGTCTTATTGTGGTTAGGTAATTTATCGATTTCCTTATCAGTGTAAAGTGTAGCATTATGTTCTAATGGAGTAGTCATTCATATTGAATCTTTTGATATGTTTCTATACATACATCCCCGCATACCTTCTTTCCTCCTAGTTTAATAGTGCAAAACAAGACCTCATATTGCATACTAAGTCTATGTCGGAATGCTTAGTCAATTCATGGGTAATCCACATGAGATCCATTGGAAAGATGCCAAGAGATTCATTCAATACCTACAATGAGCTATCAAGTATGATATGGAATACAATAATCACTTGAATATCGAGTTGATGGGTTATGATTGGGTGGGTGATCAAGATGATAGAAAATCAACCACCTTTTATGCATTCAATATAGGATTTGAGATTTTGCAGTAAGAAGCAACCAAATGTTTCATTCTCCTCTATTGAAGGTGAGAACAACGAGAAATTCGGCTAAGGTGCCTCCTTGAGGACATGGAAGAAACGAAAGGGATACATACAACTTTTAGTTATGTAATCAAAGTTCAATTAAATTGGCAAACCTCTCGGGAAAAAAATTGTAACACGGAGAGATGTGATGGGTATAATAGAGAATTCATTTATCCATTAACCTCAAGTGTTAAAAATAAATAAAGAAATGTAATTGATAATTGGCATACTTTCTTAGATGAGTGAGTGGTAGTAAGAACCCTCACTTAGATAGCTATGTGTCTAATTTAAATCCTTGATTTTTCAAGGAAT
>JASDQU011248394.1:0-25525 GCA_032191745.1 Picea mariana | reverse complement strand
CTCCGAACCCCGCAGAGGGGGTACCCCCCTCTGCACTCCCCCGCGTGGAAGAGTGTACATACTTATGGGGTATAAATACTTCATGAGGTATAAACACGATTGAAAGCAAGAACCTCTGAATCAGGAAGATAATCAGGATCCACAACCAACAAAAATATGTCGACACGTGTCCCTAATGACCAACGGTCTAGATTTACTCTGGAGTTTAGGACTTTGGGATATTTCGTCCTGGAAACACAAGAACATGTTTCTCCCAGAGTGTCGAACCACCGAAATGTCGTGATATCTATGGCTCACACTCTCCTTCATGTAGATCCGATGGTTGGGATCTGATCTTCTCCATAGGGCTTCTCCTCGTGGTCTAGGCTTGATCCAACAACCCGGATTTTTCCTTGGCCAATCCAATGGCTGGCACTTATCCCTGTGATATACGGTGTAGATTCCCTTTGGGACTTTGGAGCTTCAGGTATTTTTCCTCTTTCACGACAAAAGACTTAAAACATTCGGAGTGGTGAAGTCCGAAGGACTTGGAGGTTTAACATTCATGTCTCTTACCTTGATCTGATGGCCCCCATTCCCCCACTCTCAGATCCAATGACTGGGATCTGATCTCCTCTACAATGTTCTCTCCTCTCATATGGGTTTGATCCAATGTCCTAGATCTAATATGGCGGCCCAATTCAACCATTGGTGTGGTTTCTCGAACCGCTACACCTCCTGAGCTTTCGAACAAAGTCAAGGTGTGCTCTCAGTGCCCTTCTGGCACTCATGGATGCTCTGTAACTCAAAATTTGGCCATTTCAAAAGCGATTCTCTGTGAAAATTTTAATTCATTTTTAACTTACTCGTGCCATCTAGACTCAATGTTGAAAATGGGGGCTCTGATACCATATTGTAACACACCTAGCCACCCAGGACAAGTCTCATCACTCAAACTTCTCTTGTCAGTAGCTCTGATACCATATTGTAATGTCCCCACCCATTTGTTGGGCTATCCCATGGAAAATTTTCGAACTATATATGAATTTTTAAACATATACAAATACTCTGAGAAAATGCCCATATTTCATACAACATAATAGTAAAATACACATGCAACACACACAGTAAAAACCCATAAAAATAAATGCATAATTAATAATATAGCATGTAATTTAACACACAATCGACACTTATCTTTGATAAGAATACCACCAACTGCATGCATACCTTCCATGATCCTCCTAGCCTTAAACCACGTTGCTCAGAAACCTCAGCAGTGGGTCACCCCTGAGCTGGGACTAAACTCCACTCAAGTAAAGGGGATTCCTATCTAGGTTGATGTATCTCAGACAGTAGGAACAACTCTGTCACAGGTACCAAATCGAACTAACAACCTACAATCCCTCATTCCCCGCATNCAGGAAGTGTGCCCCTTCTCTGCTCAATAGTCCTTCTGCTGCCCCACTTCCTTTCTAAGGCTTCATCAACAGGTTGGACAGGAAGTCTCAGAGAACTGTAGTTGCAATTGGGTACCCTCAAGAAATCAATTCCCATCAATTCTCTCACCTGGAGAGAGTTACTCACGAGCTTGACAACCCACCTCTTCAATATCCCACGGGCCTGAAAACTCGCTTCTTCACTCCGACTCTTAAGTCAACCCAGTACAGGTACAAGTGATGGAAGTAGCAGCCTTCAGGTAAGGTACAAGTGATGGCAGCAGTAACCTTTGGGTAAGGTACAGTTGATGGCAACAACAGCGTTCAGGTAGGGTACAGGTGATGGCAGCAGCAGTGTTCGGGTAGGGTACAGGTGATGGCAGTAGTAGCCTTCGGGTAAGGTACAGGTGTGTTTTTCAAAACAAGAAGGTATGAGGTAGAGTTTAAGGAGTGTGTGCAAGATGGAGAGTCAAGAATGATAGAATGAATGGACGAATGAATATGGCTAATGCATTAAGTCCAAACTCTTTGTATGCATGTCCCTAATTGGACACTTGTTAGGTTGAGAGCTACTTTGGTCCACTTATCCCCATCCTTGGAACTTAGGATAAAATAATTATCCATACCTTATTATTTAGGAATATATTATAATATTCCTTTGGCATTAATCCCTCTAGCTTAGCCCCTTCCTAGACTCTTAGCGCCCCCCTTTCCCTTCCTAGTGGAGTTTAGTCCCCCATACTCTTTTACGTGGTTGGTCTACACATAGTGATGTGTTTTTCATTTATGACATGAGTGTTTACATATTACAAAAATAGGCTCACTGGCCTTTCACATCTAGGCTCTTTGGCCTAATAATCACATAAGCCTTCTGGCCTATAATAACCTGGCTCACCATCCTATAAAACATATTTACATTTAAAAATGGGGCTCAGTCTTGGGGTAATACATTAGTATAGCCTGTCACCCTCAAACTAATGGACAGACAAAAAGTGTAAATCAAGTATTAGAGGATATGTTAAGGATGCATGTTATGCATTAGCCCGAGAAGTGGGAAGACTAAATACCATTGGTAGAATTTGCTTATAACAATGGCTATCATGAGTAATTGAAGATGATCCCTTTTGAGGCTCTCTATGGTAGACAGTGTAACATTCCAATCAGCTTGAGTAACTCGGTAGATAGAATAACACTCAGACTAGGCCTATTAAAATAAATGGAAAAATAAATAGTTTGAATAAGACAGAATCTGAAGGTGTCTCAAGACNAAAAAAAAAAAAAAAATAGGACACATAGAGAGTTGAAAGTATGGGATCATCTGTATCTCCAGATTAGACCCAAAATCATTTCCTTGAGAATGGGAACTTGTGCCAAGTTGGCACCTCATTTTTGTTGACCCTTTGAAATTCTGGACAGAATGGGACTTGTAGTGTATAGATTAACACTTCCTCCCACAATAAAAGTGTGTAATGTTTTCCATGTTTCGTTATTGAAGAAATATGTACATGATTATAATCATATAATTGATTGGCCTGTGATCCAAGTGGAACCAAGGGGAAAATTCTTGCAATAACCACAATTCATACTAGAAAGGAAGGAGATCCCACTCAGAAACAAAACCATTTCCCAGATCAAGGTGCAATGGAAACACTTTGGCCCAGATGAAGCCACATGGGAATTGGAGGATTCCATGAAGCAAGCATACCCATTTTTGTTCATTTTTGTAGATAAAAAACACAGCAGAAGGTAGAACATCATGGCAGTGTTCCTTTTTAATGGTAGGGCATTGTAACACCCTTGGTTCCCCCCAAACTATAAATATTATTATTACTATGAACTAAACTATAGACAAATATGCCATATGAATGTTGGACAGGAAATGAACCCTTCCATAGAAATTAATGTATATATTTTGTTATTAAATGAAATCAAATTAGTGGCATGATTGTTGAAGAAGAATTTCCAGATAGATCATGATGCATGAGAAGGGATGGTAGGGAAACCAGTAATGTTGAGTTGACCCCTGCCAAGCCGATACCCTGCTGGGTATAAACACGCAGCTCCAGAACATTATTTTGGATCAGAAAAACTTAATTATCAGTCAGGTTGGTAGTTGGGAAGTATTTCCTCGAGATTCAATGAGGGATATGGGCAAAGTACCATCTGAAAACTTCCTGACCTAACCCATGAAATCTTGCGGGGGAAGGAAAGAAAAGGGAGGAAACTCATGGGTAAAGAAAAAAAGAAGCACAGACATAAGACACATGAAGGGGTCTAGAGGACCAATATGTTGGGCCCTTCATTTTTGGTTATAAGTTACGCAAGGAATACTACAGTCCCAATTTGGGTCAAACACAAGTTGCGCAATCCACAAAGGAGCGGGACAGTGGAGCAAGCAAAGAAACAGAAAATGGTTGGGAAGAAGGACAATGCAACACCAGCAAAGAAAAAGAAGTTACAACAGAAAAAGAACAAGAAATCATGTGAAGTCTAAAGCCAGAAGATCCCAGTCAGCCTATATATATGAGTTGTATATGATTGTAAAGGTTTAGCCAGTATAGTTGATATAGATGGGTAGATGGCATAGCTGGTGTAGATAGATTATCATGTACTCCATGTAGGTTCTGTGATTGTAATTTGTATCCAAATTGGGAAAAGGGTAGATAGAGCTTTGAGAAATGGGTCCGGAGCCAAAAATCTTGTAACAGAGTAATGACCTGTATCTGTCAAATTGTATCTGAGAAGCTCTTTTGATGATAATATATATGGAAGGACCTAAAATTTTGAAATATATTGTGTAATTCTCTGTTTATGATTATGAAACGCCTCTGTACTTTACTTCTTTATGTCTGATAAGGTCAATGCGCTATAATTTCTTGCAAATGTTGTCGCAACTTCGTTGTCCCTATTACTATTTATTAATGAGCTCATATTTGTTCTTTGATTAGTTAATCTTGCGCAAGGTTATGGTAAATCTTGAAGATTTTGTAAACCTACCTAAGTATTCTCCTTTCCCTTCCCTATATTCCTGTCTTGGTTTCACTTTAGGTGAGACTTCTTCTCTCCGGAGAAGATGAAAATGTCAGCGCTCTAGACTACTCGGTACCTTTTGTTGGTAACCGGAGAAGGACCCTGGTCTGATCAATTTCACGCCAACAAAATGGTTCCGCTATCGGGACCTGCGTTAAAAGGGAACCTATAGGGAGAATCATTCTGTGGATTCACTGAGCCGATATTCACCGGTGGTGGGAGAAAAATTACGACGCCTTCATATGGAAAGAATTGGAGCTGCGAGGAAAACCTGTGAAAGATACATGGGAGGCTATCTTTTATTAAAAAATATCGAGCGACCAATACAAGATATTCTAGGATAAGTTTCTAGAATAACTTTTCCACTGGATAATAGGCTCCAAGAAGCTTTGGAATTCCAAGAACAAGTTGAGAAGACATGAGCTTGGGATACAGAAAAGATCATAGCACTTCATTCATTGGATCGTCCGGTAACGCGAGCGATTGATTTTTGGGTCAATACAACAATAGAAGGATACATTATCAAGTTTGCAACTAAGAATCACCAATATTTTTCACGGGAAGAAGCGGATTTCAAGAAATACACGAGGGGAAGACTGTTAAGAGAAATTCCCTTGTGGATTAAGGTTTTCTTGATGGAGGAGGGGATGTTGACTATGTCCCCGACTAAGATGGAAACATAAGCACCCTCTCTTGGGGTGGGGTGGATTCATGGCCTGAGAGAGGGGAGATAGTTCTTTGACAAATCGAGGAGCAACAAGAAATGGACTCAAGGGATGAGAGAGCCTTGAAAAGAGTTGCCATAGTTGAGAAGTGGTGGCGTGGTAAGATAAAGAAAGAATTGAAACAGTCTGAGAAGTTACGGAAAGAAGTCGAACCAGGAGAAGTCATGGAAGGACAGATGGAAGAGTTGTGAAAGATGAGAAGACAAGAAAGATTGGCTAGTCAATGATTAAATGAGAGAGAAGTGCATAGAGAAATAATTCCCCAAGGGGGTGGACAAGAATAAGGAGGTGTATAAGCATGGGAAAAGTAAGCCGACATCGATATTGAATAAGAAAGAGAAGATTCAGCCCCGATACTAGGAAAGATCGGGAATCCAGTTGAAGAGACCACTCCAGAGAATGAGAACGAGACCCCCCAGATAAAAAAAACTCGCCCCGAAGCCAGTGGCCCAGCCCCGAATCACCCATACCCCAAGTGTCTTATATACAAGTGGTAAATTCTATACTACCTTCTTATGATATTCTTGTTCCATTGCAATCAGTTAGCCAGTCACAATCGGGAAGCGTGAACACTGGGAGGATATTGGGATCCCCTAGTAGATCGCAACCAGGGACATTAGGTTTTATATTGGTAGGAGAAGCAAGATAAACAATGGCTGGTAACGTGGGAGGTTTGATTGCTCAATACCTAGAATTATGGGGTAAGGGAGACGAGGATGGTGAGCAGCATTGGTTCTTATGTGAAGCTATCTCGAGGTCTAGAGGGACTCTAGATGCAAATAAATTGGTCGATTTCCATACTAAATTGAGATTTTGTGCTCTCAAATGGTACATGAAGGAAATTGAGCTAGGAGTACTAGGAGTGAAAAGACAAGCGTTCACACTTGACCAAGTACAGACAAAATTCATAGCGGAATTTAAGCTACCTCAGTCAGAACAACAAGCTCTATCTGAGTTGCGCGAAATTCAGCAAAGGGAATGTGAATCGGCCTGGGAATATAATCAGAAGTTTAAAGATTATATAGGGAGGTTAACACATCCAATTCATGAGGAAAATAAAAGAGAATGGTATATCCATGGATTTCTACCTCTGACACGAATTTTGTTAACGCAACAGCAGGTAGCCACTTTGACAGATGCCTTGGAGAAATCAATGAATATTGAAGAAATGACATGATATTCATGGAGCCTAAGAGTGACCAGACCCTCAGCAAATGCAAATTTGGCACAACTACAAGGACAAATATCAGTGCTTATAAAGAAGATTCAAGAATTGGCGATACCCATACCGGGACGACTACAAGTCTGGTGTATGGGATGCTACACAGAAGGACATCTAGTGAAATAATGTCCACGGATGAGGGGAATGGGACCTCCTCAAAATTCGATGGGACCCTCACCAGGACCCACGGGAGTAGTTTCATAAGTATCTATGAATTTACCATTCCATACCCCAACCCCGTATCATGATTTTCCATGTAATCAAGCATCGTCGTCAGTCGAGTATTGTGAGATTCACCAAATCCATGAGCATGGGCCAAGACAGTGCCCTATTATTCATAAGTATCAATAGTATCAAATACTATACATTGTGAGTTTTTCGCATCTAGCACACATGATACAAACCAGTGTAGAGCGTTGGATGCACTTGTGAACGGACTAGATCGAGCATCATTCAGGGTGAATGAAACCCCTGAGGGACCGGGAAGAGGTCGAGGAGGTGGAGCTGGAGGAGACTTAATAGGAGGAAGAAATGGGGGAAGGGACCAAGTAGATTCTATAACTGTGATGAGAAAGGCCACATGGCTAAGGATTGTCCTCACCCGAAGAAGCCATGGTGCTCTTTTTTATCGCCATAACAATTTTGTATGGAATACAAGTTTCAAATTTAGAAGAACGATAAAGTAGTGTCGATATGTGGCTTGATTTGGAGGGCGAGGTTATATCTAGAGGAGAAGGGCCAAATATAGCGGAGGTGGGGAAGTTGACAAGGCCCGGCAGGCCGTAGATCTTGAAGCAACCCAGATCGACGGCCAAGAAACATATCGGGCAGTGAAGTAGCGTCGAAGAAAATTGTTCGAGGGCATGCTGGAGAAAATACCATAGCTTCATTTCGTGGACATGTGGTTCCATCAGAGGCATATCGGGGCGAAAAGAAGTCTACCCAAAACCATTTCGCCCCACCCCCGATATTGAAAAGCACATATAAAAGGAGGGCTCTGGTCATTATTTTATGATATTTCAAAGCGTTCGAACGTTATAAAATTGACGCAAATGGTCCATTCGAAACTGAAGCTCAACAGTGAATGAGATTCGAGCATTCTCCTCCGATTCACAAGTATATTTCATTATGGCCACAAATCCTGTCATTTTATCCATAACAGAGGAAGACCTCACCTTTAAAGAAGAAGTCCTAATTGACAGGGACTCAGATGTATTTGACACAAAAATAACAGTCTCTCCCATTTCCATGTCCAAATCCAATTTGCTAGACAATGTTGGAAAACGGATACCCTTCCTCGAAGCGGCCCAAGCCTCCATCACCCCTTACACCATAAAAGACGTTTTCCCTTTCCCAGAGTTCGTAAACTGGTGTGCAGAATAGTATTCATGGGAAGAAAATGTCATTTTGAATAAGTTAGGGTTAGAAGTATTATGCGAAATAGATAGCCCGTCAATTCAACACACCCTCGGTATACTAGAGTCTTCCCCCTCCGTGTAAGAGCCCGTCGAGGAAGAAAACATGATCACACTCAACAGATAATGTCCCTCCGAAGTAAAAATCCTATTTCTGCAGACCATTGTTAAACTTGAACACCATTCTGAGAGTCTTTCGGTACCTATCAATGTAAGTGTCATGGTTATTGAAGTCCAGTGGGCTTGTTCCATGCTTAGTCAAATTCTAGGATTGGATAACGACAAGTTTGTAGTAGAATTCATGTTGGGTTTCCTGTTGACCTTTTTTCTATCAGATTCTAGTCAGTTGGTCTATATCAGTTTTGAAAAGTTCATCACTAACAATATGCACCAACAGCTGGTAAATTTCAATTCACTGAGACACTTCAGGTACTACACGCACTTGCTAAGAATGTTCTTGGAATAGAATAAGACTAGATTCCATGAAGCCGCATTCATCTCGACTGAATGAAAAAGGATCACCATGATTATTTTGTTAAACAAGATCATGTCCAGGGTTTATAGTCTCATCTTCGGCATGAACCTGCCAAGGGTTTTGGAATAAATGGAAAGCTCTTTACAACCCGATCCAAAGAAAAGGGTGGGAGATTAGATGTTTTTCACACACTCTACTATAATTTGGGTATATGATTATCAATAAGGACATTACCTTTTGCATGTCTTCCCGAATCCCAGAGTCTTTTCCCTAGAGTTCATCAGACAAATAATTCTTTCGGAGACAGAGCATTTTCTGAAAACGCACAAAGCATATAAATTAAAATGTCCTTTCATAATAGGGCCCTTTGTGGTAAAGACCAGGTCCTATTTACCTTAGATCCAAGCCAAACTCAATGGATTCGGTTTTACACAGTTACAAGGGAGGAAATATGATCCCCATCAGATCATATCTAAGAGAAGACTGATGAGTAGAAAAGGCCCCTACGAGCATGAGCATGTGGAAGGATTTGATGAACTGGATAATTGGGAAACCTATGCAAATATGGAAGTCACTTTGCAACCTGATCAGACACAATAAATAGAGTATTCCCCTCAACAAATTCAAACATGGAAAACTTCCCCAAAGTTGATTGTTAAATCTCTAAAGATGAGTGTTTATAACAAGAGGAGCAGTTCAGAGGCACTGAGTGCCAGTAGTCAGCAAAATATTCTCAAGAAAATGAAAATAACACCATCCTCTCAGATAGTAGACCTGGAAGAAGAAGAAACTAAAGCGAAAATGAGCATGGAGATGGTGGAAAGTGTAACCAATAACGAAGAGGCTAGTACAAGAAGCATGCCATAGAGTGAAAGCATCTCAAGGGTTTTCATCAACAAGAAACATGTATTTGGCAAGACACCTAGGGCAGTCTATCAATCCAAAGAAGACTTAATGAATCAGTATGTTTTGAAGGGAAGTATGGACAATAGTGAAATAAGAGACTTGTTTCCCGAGGTAGAGAAGATCCCCCAACATAAGCATTCCCTATTTCCAGTCAGGGATGTGGAAAGAAAGACATTTAACATAGCAATAACAGATGATGATGAAGTGTCTGAAATCAAGATGTATTATGAAAATATTGGTGCCCCAGACAAAGTAAAGTTCCAGAGGAATGTTAGTGGCATGCTATATTCAGACTACCTAATTTTGAGTCTGAGGGTTTCAAGACTGATAACACATGCACTAAAATTGGATGGACAATTTAAGCAGGAGAAAGCATCTAGCAAGGCCTGGCAAACACAGGTCAAAATATTGGAATTTGAAGGCCCTCAGGGGGTAAAGGCTTCTCTAGATGAGAAAGAGAAGATGATCCAAATCCTAAAGAATAATTTGAAGATGTTTGCCACAAAACATCCATAGATAGTATAGCTGGCTGCTCTAGAGCAAGAAAAGGAGACATTCATACAAGAAGCACTAAATTACAAAGCTAAAGTGTTGCAGTTGGAAAAAGAGAAAGAGAATAGGTCACAAGGACAGGTAGAAACATCAGATATGGATGTCATTGTACCTTCTAATACGGAAGCTAGATCAATCATTGATGGATTGGTTCAGGCTATGTCCAAGTAAGCTTAAAGACAGGGGATATCAAGAACCTTAAGGAGGTCATAGAAAAGGTGCAACAAGAGATTAAAATGAAGGAAGAAAGGATGGCCCAATTTCAAAAGGATAATCAAGATTTGCAAGATAGGGTGAACAAATTGAAAACGAGGTTTAAGGGTAAGGACTTTTGCAAGGAGATAAACATGTAATCCGGGATGTTGTTGCTGCTGAAGCTATTAAGTTCAGGGTTTACGTAAATTTTATAAATGACAAAGAAAGCATGGTTGTCACTGCCTGAAGACAATGTATTGTTGTTAATGAGACACTGGCAAAAAAGCCCTTGGAATGGGCCCAAAACTCTATTAAATTGTTGAATTCTTTGCCCACTACCGATCTTCAGACCATTGGGGTGAAGGACAAAACTGCACTGATCATTTGGGCCAGAAGGATCATCGCTAAACACAATTTTCTCAAATTGGTTCAAACCAAAGCTGTGCAAATGGTGCAGATCATACAAGAGTTTAAAGATACATTTGAACAATTGTTTATCAAGGGAATCCCATCATTTTGGTATGGTAAAGGGAAATTAAACAATCAAGAGGAATACAATTCTCTCCTCACTCAGTGCAGAATGGATCATTCAAAATTTGAAGGCATGGAAGAGAACCTGAAGGGGCCTAGTTTGGTGGAATATTTGGCTGCAGACTTTGAGATTTTGAATCAATTCAAGAGAGTGAAGATCGGGTTGCCAACTATGTCTTACGCTACCTGCATTGACCTAGAGATTCTGATAAAGGAGATGTTGGATTACGAGATTCCTTCTGACTCACAGTGGAAGGAGATCGTATGGTTAGGCAAGACGAAATGCAGTTTTCCAAAAACCAGTAAGTAACTTCCAAGTGTCACCAAACTGGAAAATCCGATAGGAGATCTAAGCAGCACAGATGGCAGAAAGGACGCTGAGCAGTCAGAGAGATCCATCCCTAGTCTATGAAAAAAAAATTGTTTAATCATTGTAAATTGGTTCATATGCAGAGACTGTCAGTTGAAATTATTATAGTCAGTTTTAGAAGCTGAAACGTTTCAGTTTCAGCCATTGTGATCAAATTGTATAAATACTAGAAATTTTGAATGAACTAATGTTGGAGAAAGTGCAAGGGCACCTTTTTGTTTCTTCTAAACTCTATTGTAATTTTCTGGAGCTGAATTGAATATACATACATAATCTTTTGAAGTCTCTATGAAAAGATTCTAATGGTGGTGATATGAGTTTTGTCTTCTCTCATTGTATGTATTTCCTGTGATTATTTATTTCCATTTTCACTGTCTTCTATTTAAATTGGATAGTTAAAAGCTCAGAATTCATCTCTTGATGCTCTCATATTAAGCAATTTAAACTGTGTGAATTTCCTCTTAACTAATTCAGAATTCATTTCAGTAATGCTCTGATACAATGATTTGTTTTCTCTTTCTTCTTACACCCTGATTAAACTCAAATTAATAACTCAGATTCATTGCCTCATTTATCCTTTATTCTTCGGAGAGTTCTATTGGCCAGTCATTGTTTTCATTCAATTTCATAATTTTGACTCCATAGCCCTGAGTGCTCCTCCCCTTCTTTGCCAGCAAATTTTATAAAAACAAAACCCCCAAAACAAACTAAATCTAGCCACCGATTGCCAAAGATATATCAAGTGACACGAGAGAGCCCCCTTTGAGTTGAGTAGGCTAGTGCCCAGCTCTAAAGTAGGTTGAAACAGTTACCTCTGTCATTTTTCTATCAGTCGAACCAAATTTACAGAGTGCTAGCATTCTGGCACCGTTGTCGGGGACGAAATTGAAAAGTCTTCCCTGGGAAAAATGAGTTTAAAGACTTAGTTTGATCCCTGAGGGTGACAGTGGATCAAATACCTTATTGGATGAGATTATGTTTTCCATGGTGACTCCATTACCAAAATACCAGTTGCACCAAACAGTGTGAAATAGAAATCTTGGCTCCTAAGAAAATTCACACCAGGAGCAACCCAGACCCAGAAGTTGCAATCCATGTGTCTGACTCTGAAAAGTTTGTACGCAAAAGAAAATAAAATACAGTAACTCCAATGTTGCATCCAGACTGATATCTATCCTTTCCCAGGGATGGATTGACTAGCGTTGAAGACCTTGAGTTTGATGTGAAATTTGAGCAAGCCCTATAGAAAACTAAGTCTGAATCTTGTTTAAGTGAGACCATCTTTAATGAAAAGAGATTCCAAGATTTGATTTTAGCCGCATCTGCCAGGACTATAGTGATCCCCTCTTAGAACCAACAACCACTCCGACCCCTCATATCATCTATGGAATCCATATTTTCCCCCCTCATACTGCCTGCTCATTTACATGATCTACCTCAAGATTATAACCTAAGGATCAAACTATATGATGTTGAAGGTAACATATCAGCTCAGAAGCATCTAAACCGGTTTAATGATTTCATAGACTTGGAAGAGGTGAACTTTGACAATGTGAAAATGAGTTTTTTTACACAAAGTATTGCAGGAGAAGTGAGGAAGTGGTTCAGAGGCCTTCCACCATCTAGTATCACAGATTTCAAGGCCTTTGAAACAAGCTTCTTTACAAAATGGGGAGATAAGAAAAATTCCCTTCATTTGTTGACCCAGTACAACAACATGAAGAGATCACCTGATGAAACAATGCAGGAGTTTTCATCCAGATTCATGAAGTTCTATAATTTGATTCCTCGAGGTAAACCCCCCCCCCCCTAAAGTTTCTCATCTCAGATATGATGATTCTTTTGAAAGTGACTTTGCTTTATTATTAAGAGAACGAAGATCTGCCACATTAGATGATATGATGATTGATGCCATAGAATTTGAAGTGAACCTAATGGATTTAGGGAAGATGAAAACTAATTTTGGCAGGGACATAAATAGAACTCAGGAGAAAGCACATCCTTCAACGTCACAAACATTAGAAGAAAGGTTTGAAGCAATGATGAGAAACATGGAGAGAATGATGGAAAGGATGAATCTGGGTAATAGGTATAACCCCAGAGAATAGGCTGATGGTCCACTCAGAAATTTGAGGAGACCAGCAATCCCACAAATTAGACAAAGAGAGCAAAGGAATCAAGGAAATAATGGGAACCAAGCAAATCAAGCAGACCAGGCGAATTAGGGAAATCAAGGAAATCAAGGAAATCGGAGAAATCAGCAAATAAGGCCTCCTTTTCAAAATAATTATATAGATGAAACTTATGATGGATATTTTGAAGACAACATGAACTTCTATGATGATAAAGAAACATAAGTTTTTTTACTAAAGAAGAACACGACTAGTTCATGGATGCAAGTGAGATCTTTTTGCAAGATGAAGAGGAAAGGTTGTCAGTAGAAACGGAAGATTACCAGACAAGATTGAAAAATTCCATCATGCAATTCCAAAGACAATACAACCTTTGAAATCAAAGGGTACGTCCAAATCCTCCAAAGGGAAATCCTTCGAAGGGAAACCCCACCAAATAATCTCAAAGTAACATGCCTTATTCAAGTCAGCCCAAAAACGATTTTGTTGCAAAGGATTTAGCTACAAAAGACTCTACTGCAAAAGATTCTTCTGCAAAGGGTATTGTGGACAAAGGAAAGCAGAAAGAAGAACCACATAAGAGAATATTGGAGGCAAGGAAAGAAACGGTCACCAAAGAGGTAGAGAAGACTTCATCCTCTTTTAATTTTGAAAGTGAGATGGCTAAGATCAAAATTTCTGTACCATTTAATGAATTAATCAAGAATAGAGAATATAGAAATTGGATCATCAAGATGCTTAAAATAGAATAGGCTTCTAATACCCTGAACGTACAAGATGACCACCCTGCCATCTTATTCAGACCAATATTAGAATAAAATGGTGATAACGAAGAAGTACCCCCTTTCTATGTTAGCCTGAAATTCCATGATATGACTCTACACAATTCCATGTTGGATTCAGGGGAATCTCATAACCTAATGCCCAAAGTGGTCATGGACCAACTAGGTTTGGACATCACTAGGCCTTACAAAGACTTGTTCTCTTTCGATTCTAGTAAGGTGAAATGCCTAGGTCTTATCAAATATCTGGTGGTATATTTGGCACAAATTCCAGCAAAGATCATGGTCATGGATGTAGTAGTGGCTGACATCCCTCCCAAATTCGGCATGTTGTTGTCAAGATCTTAGGCTAAAAAATTAAAAGGAACCCTCCAGATGGACATGTCATATGCCACAATCCCTGTTTTCGGTCAAGACAGAAGATTGTTCAGAGAATTTTTTCTCAAATACATGGTCATCAACAAGTCACAGCCTAGCAATCATCCCATATACTCTGTGGAAACTGAGTTGGGATCTTCTATTTTCTTCAATGACCTATTTTGCGAAGAGGAAGAACCAAAAATTGACATGCCCAACAAGGGGAGATTTGATCAACAGATTGAGGAAGACTCAAAACAGCAGGACGAAGCAGAAGATCAGATATGGAAGATGAGTTTTGATGGAGCTGTCTACAGAAAAGGAGTGGGAGTTGGCATTTGGATCAATCATCCCAAAGGAGATTCAAAATTATGTTCTTATAATCTTGTTTTTGAATGCAAAAATAACATGGCTAAATATGAAGCATTAATATTGGGGTTAAAGGTCTTGAAAGAATTAGGTGCCAAAAGAATTGTTGTACATGGAGACTCTGAGCTAATTATAAATCAAATCAAAGGCATATACAACAAAATACCCCAGATTGAGGGCTTATATAAATCTAGTACTAGACCTCCTTGAGAATTTTCCAGAATGTAATATTTCAGCAATTCCAAGAGAACATAATCAGGTCGTCGATGCCTTGTCTACTTCAGCAGCACTTTTCAAAGTTCCAATTTTCCATGAAAAAATATACAAGGTTGAGGTTAAGTACAGGCCAGCAGTACCAGATAATATGAAGCACTGGCAAGTTTTCGAGGATGGAAAACAGATAGAAAGTTTCCTCAAGATGGATAATGAGTTTGAGAATTTGAACATTGATGATGAATATTGTGACGATGAGGTTGATGCAGTTGCTTTCACAAAGGAGGGGTATTTTGACAATCAGATTGCAGGCAGAGATATCGTTCAACTAAAGAGAAACATCATTCCTAAAGGTCTGGTCCCATTGGAGAAACTCTTTGATAATAATGATGTGGCCAGAAGTCCAAAGATTATAGTAAATGAAGGGGATGTAGAATATTTCAATATTGAGACCTCAGAGAATCCAAAGATAGTTAAGTTGTCTAGAAATCTTAGCTCTGACGTCAAGGAGAGGTACGTAAAATTGATGAAAGAATTTCCTGATGTTTTTTTCTAGAGCTATGATGATTTGAAATTCTATGACACAAGTATAATTCAGCATGTTATCCCAATCATAGAAGATCACAATCCATTCAAACAGAAATTGAGAAGGATAAATCCTTTTTTGCTACCCCTGATTGAGAAAGAAGTAAAGAAGCTATTTGAATCCAAAATCATAGTGTCCCTGATATTTTCCAAATGGGTGGAAAATCTAGTGCCAGACAGAAACAAGAGTGGAGAAATCTAGTTGTGTGTGGATTTCAGGAATCTGAACAAAGTATCTCTAAAATATCATTACTCGTTTCCTAATATGGATCATATTTTACAGAAGGTGGTGGGTTCTTAGAAGATTTCGATGTTATATGGCTTCTCAGGATACAATCAGATTATGGTGCACCCTAATGATCAGGAAAAGATGACATTTACCACACCATGGGGTACATTTATGTATGCCAAGATGCCTTTTGGGCTTATGAATGCAGGGGTGACGTTTCAAAGAGCTATGGATATAGATTTTGTTGATGAAAAAGACAAATTCATTGTTATCTGCGTTGATGACATCATTCTGTATTATGCCTCAGATGAAGAACACCTCAAGCATATTAGAAGGGCATTTCAAAAATGTAGAAAGTTCGGAATCTCGTTGAATCCTAAGAAGTCAAATTTCTCCATGGAAGAAGGAAAGTTGTTGGGTCACATTATTTCAAAAGAAGGGATAAAGATAGATCCCAGCAGAGTTGAGGGAATCCTGCAAATTAGCATACCCAAAAGTAAAAAAGAGGTTCAATATTTCCTGGAAAAAGTAAATTTTCTGAGAAGGTTTATCCCAAATTTGGTTGAAATCATAAAACGCATCACAAACATTCTCAAGAAGGGAAATGAAATAAAGTGGATTCCTGAAGCAAGAAAATCCTTTGAAGACATAAAAGTGGAATTGACCAAGGCTCCAATACTTGCAAGTCCTAATTTTGAGAAGGATTTCATATTGTTCTCTTTCACCTCAGAACACACAATTGCTAGTGTTTTACTCCAGAAAGATGACCAGAATTTTGAGAAACCCATAGTGTATTACAGCAAGACATTGAGGGATGCTCCTTTGAAATATGACATCATGGAGAATCAAGAATATGCTCTATTCAAAGCCTTGAAAGAATTCAGAGTTTACATCCTACATTCTCATACTATTGCTTATATACCCGGCAGCTCAGTGAAAGACATCTTGACCCAGGATGATCCTGAAGGAAAGAGGGGGAAATGGATGGCAGTGTTGTTAGAATATGACCTGGAAATCAAACCCACCAAGTTGTTCAAGGGACAGGGGTTGGAAAATCTTATGGCACAGACAAATTGCAAACTTTTAGGAATAAAATTCATTGCAGAGTTGTCAGACAGTACAGCGGAAGAGGAAAAGGTGACTCCACAAATATCCAAGAAATTTCTTGACTCTGCATGGTATGCAGATATCATCTTTATGTTGAAAAATTTGCAGGCTCCTCCTGAATTTAGTAAAACAAAAGCCAAATTCTTGAAACTAAAGGCAGCAAAATTTTGTATAGTGAATGAATTGCTATATTGGAAAGATCCAGGGGAAATTTTATTGAGTTGTTTGATAGAAGGAGAAGCAGAGAAAACCATCAGAGAGTTCCATAAGGGTTATTGTGGAGGTCATCATTATTGGAAGAAAATTGTGCATAAAATTTTGAGGGTTGGGTTCTATTGGCCCAACGTTTTTCCTAATGTCTATAAAGAGGTTTCAAAATTCCATGAATGCCAGATTTTTGATGGAAAAGGAAAATTGCAACCTCTTCCTTTGAAGATCATTTATGTCGAATCTCCTTTTAGACAGTGGGGTCTCGATTTTATAGGGGAAATACATCCACAATCCTCATCCCAACACAAGTGGATTCTGACAGCAACAGATTATTTCACTAAGTGGATTGAGGCAGTTCCCACCATGCAAGCAACATATGATCTTATCATCCGGTTTTTAGAAGAAAATATTATGTCCAGGTTCAGGTGCCCGACTAAGATCATAACAGACAATGCAACAGCTTTCAAATCCAAGAAAATAGAAAAATTTTGCAGTGATTACAATATCACCCTTGGTCATTCTACATCATACTACCCTCAAGGGAATGGATTGGTTGAGTCTTCAAATAAAATCTTAGTCAGAATCATCAAAAAACTTCTGTAAGAGAATAAAAAGGCATGGCACAAAAAGCTCATACACGCACTGTGGGCTGACAGGATATCCCCAAAAAGATCCATTGCCACGTCCCTTTTACAGATCGTCTATGGAACTGAAGCAATTGTTACTAATACATTGGGGTTGCCGGTAATGATACTGTTGCAGGAGCAAGATGCAGAGACAAATACCACATGAAGAAGGAAGGATGAATTCATTAGTGTACAACTCGATGGAGGAGGGCCTGTAAATGGTAGGTTCCTCAAGAATTACATTGTTTGAACAATCATCACCCCTCCCATTAATTGTACATAATAGTTTTTACATTTTCGCATAAAGAAGTTGGAATAAAAGCAGCGTAGCTGAAGCCTGAGGTGAAGGCCCTGAGATATGTTGGGTCGATTTTGAGTTTTTGAATAAATACTAGCGGATTCATATCACATGGATAAGCCATAGCCCAATGGATAGGCACTATGTCTACAGTTCTTTGCTACCTTGCAGGGAGGATAGCATCCCCATTTGGAGCCTATGTTATCACCATAACAATTTTGTATGGAATACAAGTTTCATATTTAGCAGAAGGCTAAAGTAGTGTGGAGATGCATCTTGATTTGGAGGGCCAAGTTATATCTGGAGGAGAAGGGACAAATATGGTGGAGGCACGAAATTTGACGAGGCCCGGTAAACCATAGATCTTGAAGCGGCCTAGATCAATGGCCAAGACACATATTGGGCGGCGAAGTAGCACATAAGACAATTGTTCGAGGGACAAATGGCGCCATCAGAGGTATATCAAGGTGAAAAGAGGTCTACCCAAAACTGTTTTTCCCCACCCCCGATATCGAAAAGTGCATATAAAAGGAGGGCCCCAGTCATTATTTTATGGTATTTCAAAGCGTTCGAACGTTAGAAAATTGGCACAAATGCTCCCTTCAAAACTGAATCTCAACAATGAACCAGATTCGAGAATTCTCCGTTGATTCACAAGTATTTTTCATTATGGCCATGAAGCCTATCATTTTATCCATAACAAAGAAAGACCTCGCCTCTAAAGAAGAAGCCCTAATTGACAGGGACTCATATTTATTTAACACAGAAATAATAGTCTCGCCCATTTCCGTGTCCAAATCGAATTTGCTAGACAATGTTGGAAAATGGATACCCTTCCTCGAAGCGGCCCAAGCTTCCATTACCCCTTATGTCGTAGAAGTCTTTTTCCCTTTCCCAGAGTTTGTAAACTGGTGTGCAAAACAGTATTCGTGGGAAGAAAATGTCATTTTGAATAAGTTAGGGTCAGAAGTCTTATGCGAAAAAAATAGCCCGTCGATTCGACACACCCTCAATTTACGAGAGTCTTCCCCCTCAGTGTCAAAGCCCTTCGAGGAAGAAAAAATGATCACACTCTACAAAGAATATCCCTCCGAAGTAAAAACCATGTTTCTACAGACCATTGTTAAACCTGAACACCATTCTGAGACTCTGTTGTTACCTATCAATGTAAGCGTCATGGTTATTGAATTCCAGTGGGCTTGTTCCATACTTTGTCAAATTTTAGGATTGGATAACGACAATTTTGTAGTAGAAGTCATGTTGGGTTTCCTGTTGACCTTTTTTCTGTCAGAGTCTAGTCAATTAGTTTGTATCAGTTTTGAAAAGTTCATCGCTGACAATATGCACCCACAATTGGTAAATTTCAATTCACTGAGACACTTCAAGTACTACACGCACTTGCTGGGAATGTTCTTGGATCGAATAAGACTGAATTCCCTGAAGCTACATTCATCTCGACTAAATCCGAAAGGATCACCATGCTTATTTTCATAAACAAGATCATGTCTAGGGTTTATAGTCTCATCTTCGGCAAGGACCTGCCAAGCATTTTGGAAGAAATGAAAATCTCTTTGCAACCCAATCTAGATAATAGGGTGGGAGATTGGATGTTTTTCACACACTCTACTGTAATTTGGGTATATGGTTATCAAGAAGGACCTTACCTTTTTCTTATCTTCCTGACTCCCAGAGTTTTTTCCCTAGATTTCATCAAACAAATAATTATTTTGGAGACAAAGCATTTTCTGAAAACTCACAAAGCATCTAACTTAAAATTTCCTTTCATAATAGGGCCCTTTGTGGTAAAGACCAGGTCTTGTTCACCTCATATACAAGACAAACTTAGTGGATTCGGGTTTACATAGTTACAAGGGAGGAAATATGATCCCCATTAGATCATATCTAAGAGAAGATTGATGAGCAGACAAGGCCCCTATGAGCATGAGCATGTGGAAGGATTTGATGAACTGGCTAATCAGGAAATCGGTGTATATATGGAAGTCACTTTGCAACCTGATCAGACACAACAAACAGAGTCTTCCCCTCAACAAATTCAGACACAGAAAACTTCCCCAAAGTTTATTGCTAAAGCTCCAAAGATGAGTGTTTATAACAAGAGGAGTAGTTCAGAGGCACAGGGTGCCAGTAGTCAGCAAAATATTCTCAAGAAAATGAAAATCACACCATCCTCTCAGATAGTAGACCTAGAAGAACAAGAACCTAAAGAGAAAACGAGCATAGATATGGTGGAAAGTGTAACCAAGAACGAAGAGGCCGGTACAGGAAGCATGCCACAGAGTGAAAGCAGCTCAAGGGTTTTCAACAACAAGAAACATGTATTTGGCAAGACACCTGGGGAAGTATACCAATCCAAAGAAGACTTAATGAATCAATATGTTTTGAAGGGAAGTATGGCCAATAGTGAAATAAGAGACTTGTTTCCCGAGGTAGAGAAGATCTCCCATCATAAGGCTTCCCTGTTTTCAGTCAAGGATGTGGAAGGAAAGACATTTGACATAGAAATAACAGATGATGATAAAGTGTTTGAAATCAATATGCATTATGAAAATATTGGTGCCCAGACAAAGTAATGTTCCACAGGAATGCGAGTGACATGCTATATTCAGAATACCTGATTTTTAGTCTGAGGGTTTCAAGACTGACAACACATGCACTAAAATTGGATGGACAATTGAAGCAGGAGAAAGCATCCAACAAGGCCTGGCATACATAGGTCAAAAGATTGGAATTTGAAGGACCTCAAGGGATAAAGGCTTCTTTAGATGAGAAATATAAGATGATCCAAATCCTAAACAAGAAGCTGAAGATGTCTGCCACAGAACATCCACAGAAAGCAGATCTAGGTTCTCTAGAGCAAGAAAAGGAGACATTTAGACAAGAAGCACTAAACTACAAAGCTAAAGTGTTGCAGATGGAAAAAGAGAATGAGAATTGGTCATAAGGACAGGTAGAAAAATAAATTATGGTTGTCATTGTACCTTCTAATACAGAAGCTGGATCAAGCACTGATGGACTAGTTTAGACTATGTCCCAAGTAATCTTAAAGACAGGGGAGATCAAGAACCTTAAGGAGGTCATAGAAAAGCTGCAGTAAGAGATGAAAATGAAGGAAGAAAGGATGGCCCAATTTCAAAATGATAATCAATATTTGCAAGAGAGGGTGAACAAATTGAAAACGAGGTTGAAGGGTAAAGGAATTTTGCAATGAGATAAACATGTAATCTGCGATGTTGTTACTACTGAAACTACTAAGTTCAGGGTTTACCTAAATTTTATAAATGACAAAGACAACATGGTTGTCACTACCCGAAGCAGATGTATTGTTGTTAATGAGAGACTGGCAAAAAATCCCTCGGAATGGGCCCAAAACTCTATTAACTTGTTGAATTTTTTGCCCACTATCGATCTTTAGACAATTGGGGTACAGGACAGAACTGCACTGATCATTTGGGCCAGGAGTATCATCGCTAAACACAATTTGCTCAAATCGGTTCAAACCAAAGCTGTGCAAATGGAGCAGAGCATACAAGAGTTTAGAGATACATTTGAACAATTGTTTATCAAGGGCCTCCCACCATTTTGGGATGGTAAAGGGAAATTATACAATCAAGAGGAATACAATTCTCTCCACTCAGTGCAAAATGGATCATTCAAAATTTGAAGGCGTGGAAGAGAACCTGAAGGGGCCCAGTTTGGTGGAATATTTGGCTGCAGACTTTGAGATTTTGAATCAGTTCAAGACAGTGAAGATCAGGTTGCCAACTATGTCTTATGCTACCTGTATTGACCTGGAGATTATGATAAAGGAGATGATGGATTACGATATTCCTTCTTACTCATAGTGGAAGGAGATTGTACAGTTAGGCAAGACGAAATGCAGTTTTTCAGGAACCAGTAAGTAACTTCTAGGTGTCACCACACTGAAAAATTCGACAGGAGATCTAAGCAAGACAAATGGCGCAAAGGAACCTGAGCATTCAAAGAGATCTGTCCCTAGTCTATGAAACATTTTTTGTTTAATTATTGTAAATCAGTTCATATGTTGAGACTGTCAATTGAAATTATTATAGTCAGTTTTACAAGCTAAAACGTTTCAGTTTCGTCCATTATAATCGAATTGTATAAGTGTTAGAAATTTTCAATGAATTAATGTTGGCATAAGTGCAAGGGCACCTTTTTGTTGCTTCTAAACTCTATTGTAATTTTCTGGAGCTGAATTGAATATACATGTAGAAGCTTTTGAAGTCTCTATGAAAAGATTCTAATGGTGGTGATATGAGTTTTGTATTCTCTCATCGTATGTATTTCATGCGATTCTTTATTTCCATTTTCATTGTCTTCTTTTTAAATTGGATATTTAAAAGATCAAAATTCATCTCGTGATGCTCTCGGCTTAAGCAATTTAAACTGTGTGAATTTCCTCTTAACTAATTTAGAATTCATTTCAGTAATGCTCTGATACAGTTATTTGTTTTCTCTTTCTTCTTACACCCTGCTTAAACTCAAATTAATAACTCAAATTCATTGTCTCATTTAGCCTTTATCCTCTAGAGAGTTCAACTAGCCAATCATTGTTGTCATTCAATTTCATAATTTTGACTCCATAGCCTTGAGTGTTCCTCCCCTTCTTTGCCAGCAAATTTTATAAAAAAAAAAACCCCAAAAAAACTAAATCTAGCCACTGATTGCCAAAGATATATCAAGTGACACGAGAGAGACCCCTCTGAGTTGAGCAGGCTAGTGCATAGCTCTAAAGTAGGTTGAAACACTTACCTCTGTGGTTTATCTACTAGCCAGACAAAATTTACAGAGTGCTAACACTCTCACTGCAGAAACAATGGGCACACAACTAAGGACTGCCCAGAGCTAATTGTGAAATGGGAAGATCGGGTACGTCAATGAGGAACTAATCTTATAATATTAGAGATAAAGATATTTATTAAAGGACAACTACCCAACCTTAATATCATTACTCGAGGAGAAGCAAAGACTGGTGTAGATGCTTATAATTTGCCTCAAATCCAGAAAGTAGTGCCTAAGGAGGACAGGTATGATCCTCTCAAACAAAATTTATTTTTTAAAAATGAAATAGAGGTATTCCAGAGTGATCAGAATCTAGACCAGGGGTCTAAAATTTGCTCAAATTTCAAAGTGCTCAGAATGCAACGAAAACGGTGCCATTGTGTCTGTCTCGTTCTCCTGATTCCGGCGGTATATTTATTTTCGCAAACGGAGTCCGTATGGAGAAGTTATCGCGATCTGTTCGAATCGCCAAACAGGAAAAAAAAGGAGAGCTGACTGGGCAGGCCGTACAAATGACGTGGCATAGGCCGTACAGCTGACGTGGTGGTTGTACAGTGATGTGGCATGATGGTACACCCGTGGCAGCTGACGTGGTGACCCAGCTGACGTGGCAAGTTCTGATTGATTGCTAGTGGGCGAATTATATTTGGACACGTGGTAGACTTCGGGCAAATGGCATGGTGCCACGTGGCCCAATCAGGGGCTGCCATGTGGCACCCATTTAATGGATGTTCGGTTAATATTTGGTTTATTAAAAGTTCATGGAGGCCGCGGGGTTCGACCCCCGGACCTCCCCACCATTGAACGCTTTAACATAATCCACCTTTGCCAACGCACCACATGATATTTCTTAATATGCATATGGGTTTAAAACTATATGAATTGAAATTATTGACTATTGGCGCTAAGGCTGGGGCTAAGCCCCAGCCACCAGTCACATGACCACAAATATGTGACCACTAACCAAAGGTTTTCGCGCGCGCGCGGTTACATTTAATTGAACCCCGGTTCTATGCGCATTGTCAATGTGACTGCATATATATTTGTTGGCGCGCAAGTTTGGGTTTTGAATTGTGCTAAACCCATGGTCGTATTATTATTCACATGTGACCACTTATTACAACGCACGTGGGTGTGTTTTATAGCCTATGGTTATAGTATATTTAATATGACCACACTTTATACGAAACGCGCGGTTTGGTGTATACAACCCGGGGTTTGATTTGTTATTATCACCCGTGGTTTGATTTGTTATTATCACCCGTGGTTTGGTTCAAATACATGTGAACACATATTATATGGATTGCGAGTGGGATTTTGTTGGGTTTTTAAACCACGCGCCTAGACACATGTCACGACCTGGTTTAACCTAGCCACAGGTAGCCCTTTTTATGCGCGGGACGCGGCCATATGGCCCCCCATGCGCCCAACACCTCCGAGCTTGGGGGCTGGATTCCCGTTAACAGTTTGACAGTTTGACACCAATTGTGGGACGCACGTGGGTGCTGGGTTTAGTGACGGAAAACGCCTAGAAGCTAGGTCATTCACACACAGGTGCAGAATGGCGAACCTGTAACAGCAGTTTGAAGGAGGAAAATGGCAGCAAGCATAACTTCTTCAATTTTTGACCAAATCAGGTGCTGTAAAAGCCTAGCTAGGGGTTTTTGGATGTTCTGAGTCCATTGGAGATATTTTCACAGCCATTTGGAGACTTCTGATGTATCTTTTTAACCATTGAAGCTTGAGGAAGCTCCAGGGACCATTGAAGCCCTCATTGTTTGAGGCATTGCTCAGATGAGCACATATCCATTTTCTGAGACTGAATAGTCATTTCTGACTGTTTATTATGCTTTGAACACATTGGGATAGGTTTCAGATCCATTGGAGGACTTTTACAGGTGTTTTTGCCTCATTCAAGCTCAGGGAAGCTTGGAGGTCACATGTAGAAGAGGTCATTGTTGGATGAGCCATTGTCCATTTGTAGAGTTTTATCAGTCAATTTTGGGGTTTTTATGTATTCTGAACCCAATGGTACAGGCTGTAAATCCATTGGAGTTGAGCAGCAGCTTGTAAAATAAATTTGACAAACTAATCCCAGAGAGCCAAGTCCATTGAAGGAGGCTCAAGGAGATGTAGCCCAGAGAGGGGTGAACTCCTTTATCATCTTGGTATTGCTGTGATTTTTATGTGTTATTTGCTGCACTTTATATTGCCGTGTATTTGTTTATAGCACATATTTCATCATTTAAAAGAACCTTTTCCTCACACATGAACATTGACAAGAAGAAGCAAGAACTTAACACATAAACTATCTTGCCTATTTTAACACATGAAGCAAGGTCCTCTTAAGGTTTATTTTAATGAAGTAGAGGGTGCTTGCATAGCATAACAAGTCAGCCTTCTATTTTCAGATCAGATGGTATCAGAGCATACTTTATTTTGCTCATGTATTTTCCAATGATAGCTTGAGGTTTAGCTGTTGGTATTTGCGCAAGATTTGTGTTGAAGTTTGTTATCTTGCAAATATGGAGGATGCTTCAAACATTGATAGTTCTCCTACATCTTCTAAATCTAAGTTCTTTGACAAAGAGATGTTTAATGCACTGCTAACCATGAAAGATATGGTACAATAGTTGTGGAAAGATAGAGAAGAGAGCATTGTCCTTTAGGAGCAGTTGATGGCCATGAAGGAGGAGAAAGAACAACTTCTTGAAAGGTTGCAGGAGATGGAGAATCAACTCCGTGAAGAAAAAGAAACCCTTACCAAGTACATGCATGACCATGAGGTATGTAATGTTAGTTTGTCTTCAAATTCCTCTCAAGAAGAATGCTTTGGTGTTTTTGAAAATCACACAAAAGGAATAGGGTCCAAGTTATTGTTAAAAATGGGCTATGAAGGTAAAGGGTTAGGAAAGCATGCACAAGGCATTGTTGAGCCTATTATTGTTGAAGAG
>JASDQU011248393.1:0-12774 GCA_032191745.1 Picea mariana | reverse complement strand
TTGGGGCATTTATCAAGACAAATGGCATAACAAACCACTCATACAACCCTTTGTTTTTCTTGAAGGTTGTTTTCCACTCATCACCTTCTCTCATTCTTGTCTAGTGATATCCACTTTTCAGGTCTATCTTTGAAAAATAATTTTCTCGACTCAAACAATCCATTAAGTCATCCATCCTTGGCAAAGGAAATATGTAACCGATGGTGATATTGTTTATGGCTCTTGAGTCTATACACATTCTCCATCCTCCATCCTTTTTCGGACTCAACACAGTTGGTACTACACATGGACTCAAGCTTTCTCTGACCAAACCCTTGTCCATCAAATCCTAGACTTGTCTCTTTACTTCCTCATTCTCTTGAGGTGTTAATCTATACGCTACTTTTTTTGGAAGACTTTCTCATGGTATTAGATCAATGTGATAGATGATACTCCTAATGGGTGGTAATGAGCTAGGTAACTCATCCACTACTATGTCAGAAAATTCTCCAACAGTTCCTGAACTTCTTCAGGAAGATCATCCATAGAAGTACTTGTAAGGAAAAATATAGGTTTCCTCACCACGACAAATTGCATATCCTATTACTTCTTGACTTCACTTAGGAGTTCCTTCCCAGTCATGAGAAGTATACTTGTGTTGGATTCTTCCTTTAGTTTATTTTTCTCTATTGGTAGTAACATGTGTGTCCTACCATTCTTCTCCAAAGTATAAGTATTTTTTCTCCCATCATGAATGACATTTATGTCAAAATTCCATGGTCTCCCCAAAAAACATGACATACATCCATGGGAATCACATCACAAAAAATATCATCTCTATATCCGCCTATCCTAAATTCGACTAGACATTGTTTAGTTACCATTACCTGGTGACCTTTCTGCAACCATGAGACTCTATACAGACTCAGATATGTAGTTTTCTCCAGCTCCAATTTCTCCACCATCTCTGTGGATACTAAGTTATGAGTGCTCCCACTGTCAATTATCACTTTGCATACTATGTATTTAGTCTTGCAAGTAGTTCTGAACAAAATGTTCCTCTCCACTAGTTTTTCAACCTCTGGCTCCGACTTCAAGAGAACCTTCCTCATCATCAAGGATCTGCCATCTTCTGCACCTTCTGCTTCTACAATTCTGAAATGTGAGCTTCACCTCCTCCTTCTTTATTTCTCTTGAGGAATTCCCAAGACATGTGTCCTATCTTTCCATAGGAATAACACGTCACCTCTCCTCCTCTACCTCTTCCTCTTCCTCAGGGAAAAACATTCCTTCCACTATATTGTCTCCCTCGGGAACTTCCTCCTCTTTCTGAGTGATTTTGTCATTTTTCAGTCTCAACCCTGGGCTTCTGTGCCTTATCATGGACAATTCCCTTACCCCTATTTAGATGTTTTCCTCTACTTCCTTGACTCTATTTCCTATCCAACTTCTCTTCTGCCTTTAGTGAAATATGATAAGCATCCTCCACTATTCTCACCGCTATCGTGTTGATTTCATCCTGGATTTCATATCTCAAGCCATTAATATACCTGAAAACGTTTTCATCATCTTTTTCTCTCTGTCCAGCCCTGATATTCATCTTATAAAATTCCTCGGTGTATTCTGTTACTGTCTGTCCTTTCTGCCTTAGGTTATGTAACTTCCTGAACAAATTTATCTGATAGTATTTGGGTATGAATTTATCTTTCAACTTGGCTACCATTCTATCCCATTTCTTGATTGTTTGCTTGCCTTTGCTTCTTCTATCATCTTGTAGTTCATCCCACCATAGTGCTGCATGTCCCTTCAATTTGGTGACATCATGCTTCACTTTCTTCTCCTCATAGAAATCTTCATAGTCGAAGTATTTTTCCATTGATCTTATCCAATCAAGCAATTATTCAACATCTAAATTACCTTCGTATCTTGGGATGTCTATCTTTGCTCTAGCTCCCAACTTGACAACCACTTTTAGAAAGCGTTCTTCTGTAACATCCTCTACTACAACTTCTTCAACTTCTACTTATTTTCCCTCTGCATCACTAACGTCTCCATATTTAGGTTCTCTCCTTTGTGATGTCTCCATAGCATCCAACCTTGCATGAAGTTCTCTCATCTCCCTTTCCACAACTCGATTTTCTACAGGTGGCTCCGCACGTCTTCTAGGATACATTGTGTTAACCTTTTATTCACACATAGAGAACGATTTGAGGCTCTAATACCACTTGACATAGGACCCCTCTCTTCTAGGGTTTTCGCGACCTCCCAGTCAAGGATCTTCAAAACACTAAGACGAATCGACTTTTTGGGCCTCTAGTAGACCCTGGAACAGTTTACACATGTCCCTTGTTTGTTACCATGTAGGTTCAATTCACCCACAACCCCGTTCTCTGTCACTTCTGGTAACACTGATTGGTGAGCACTATCTCATATGCTAGTCTCTTCTTCAATATGACCACGGGTTATGACCTCTGGCTAGCACCCTTCACGACTTCAAGCTTCGACGGTTTGGGATGCAGCTTACTCATTTTTCCCTGAACTTCGGACCCATGAAATCACCCGGACCAGATCTACGGTTTGTGCTTCTCTGATAGCCAACGACTGTGATCTACTTCAAGACTCCGACTTCGGGAGTTCTAAGTGTTCCAAACTCCCCTTTTCCCTAGAGTAAGTTTTACCCAAGTTTATGGATCGAGCGCCACATACTCGCCTCGATCAACGATCAAGATTGTCCTTCATTCCCATTTCGAGCGACTTGCAGTCAACACCCCTTTTCTCCTCTTTCTCCCGTAGTGACATCTCTTCCACCATGCATCCTATCCCAACGGACGGCTTAGATAAACTCCGACGCTCTGGCCTTCAGGAGTTCACGTGCCTTCACACTTCAATTCCTCTGGAGTGACTTTTCTCCGGAGTAAATATCCACTCTCCACATGTCTCTCCATTCATCAACGACTCTTATTGACTTTGGCCTTCGAGAATTTTGACCCTCAAAAACTTACTGTCCAATTTCCATGAAGTGTTCTATCACCAGAGTGATAGATATGATGCCATGTGTTCCAACCACGAATGGCAAGGATGATTCCTTACCTTTGGAGCTTCAGACGACTTTTGGTCAAAGACTCCACTTCCTCCTTTCTTTTTCTCCGTAGTAAGCACTTCCAGAATCTACGATATGCTAACGTGTGTCCATCTCAGATCGACGACCATGATTTACTTTGACAGTTCAGGCTTCGGGAGTTTTGGCTTCACTACTCTCGTTTTCCTCCAGAGTACTCTTCTCTTGGAGTACATGGATCTCCACCGCATGTCCTTTCTAGGTCCAATGGTCCAGATCTCTTCCCCTTCATGAATTTGTGAAATTTTCTCTTTGCTCCATGCAAATATTCTGGAGATTTACCTCCCGGACTCTATGATTTGATGTTGTGTATCCTCCTTGATACCGATGGCTTATATTTACTTCACAGATTCGAGTCTTCAAAGATTCCTGCTCCTTGAACGCCTTCAAACCTCCCAACACATGAAGTGCCAAAGGACTCAAAGACTATCCTTCGTGCAACTTCCCCAGATCTCACGGTCTAGAAAGATCATGATTCCTCCGAATGGGTCTTGATCGTTGATTTGGAAATTTTTAGTGGGCTCCTCCCTACTGAAGACTTTCCACCCGCTATCCCTCCTGAACTTTTGAGTCAAAATAGACTCTTTCAATGCACACCTTACGGACACTTATGCACTCCTTGCAAACAAAAGTTTCACGTTATCTCTCCTGAGCTTCTAAGTCAAAAGAGACACTATCAATGCACACCTTGCGGACACTATGCACTTATTGCACTTTATCGTAGAAGAGAAACAATTGAAACTTATCTAATCCTCACAGATTCATACATTCAACCATGTAATGCATTCATAACATAAGAACAACTAATAACAGAGGAATGCAGTTAAACATAAATCCTACCATTCATTCATGCAGTTAAACATAAATCAATGCTTCTTTGTTATATTCATCCAAATGATATGTACATGGGATCATAAAATGCTCTTCAACAACTCTCAACAACTCTTAACAACAACAACAACAACTCTCAGCAGCATGATTTGGGCATACAATACATTTATTTATACAAAAGGCTCATAGAGCTCTTTCCCTCCGACTACCTTAGTGATATCCTATCGAAATAAAATATTTCAACTACTAAGGATTTATTACAATAAATGTTCTCGATAGACAAATAAGAGCGAATGCTTCAAATCTATACTATTATTGTCTACATTAAAGGAAATATGATCTTCATCGATCTCATGCAATGGTTCAACCTCTTAACATTTAAGATCTTCTTTAATTACAATCTTTTCAAGATATTTGCATGACATGCCATCTTTAAAATATCAAAACTCACTTCAAAATGCACGCTATGGCGTTGAGTTGTCTTCCACTTGCTCTTTGATGACGATGCTCCTGCATCAATATTGCATTATATTTAGCGAATCCTAGAGAAATATAAGAAAAAATCCAAAAGAATTTTATAACTTACAATCTCAAAATTAAGGGAAATACACCCTATCCTATCCTTCTCATACAAGTAATCCTTTCCCCCATTGAGAGAATTTCTTTGATTAGATACCTAATGTAAAAGAACAATATAAGAAACATGGATGATGAGAGGCTCCCCAAAATTTATTCAAACTCTAGCCAAAACCACTAGTGGATCAAGCAGGTATGGAATAACAATGCCAAATCTTGGTTAAATTGCTGGGGAATACATGAGGAAGCCATCATGCAAAATACAGATAATATTACAAATATTATCACATATAAACTTAAGAAGAATATGTGGTGTAATAAATAAATAGAGGATAAAAGGAAATTCAGATACTACTATGTGGTCAACCCTAATTTAGAAAATCAAAAGTGTCACTCATCTTTGACAAGTGTAAATAAATGATGATAATTGTTTGATGTTAACTATTTGTTCTTGGTTGTATTGACACAAATTTGTTTTTCACTAGTTTATTTCAATAATCGTGTTAGGTTCATTGTAAATGGGAATGGTGGAGACAACATATTTGCAATGTTTCATAAGTGTGACATTCATTGTAGAATGGCAATGAGAGGAGTAAACATATTTAAAATGGTTATATAGTATTGAGATTAAAATGGTTATATAGTATAGCATATTCAAGTATATATACTAGGAAAGGATGAAAACTATTTGATGTTAACAATTTGTTCTTGATTGAATAGACACGAATTTGCCTATCTTTGGTTTATTTCAATAATTTTGTTAGGTTCGTTGTATAAAATGGGAATGAGAGAAGGAAAAATATTTTCAATGGTTAAGTAGCTCAACCATGGTGGTCAACATGGTAGGTCAACTTGCAGGAGGCAAAAAATTTTCATACAAGCTCTAATTGACGTTATTTTTGTACCGTTGGAAAGGAGTCGATGCATAAAATAACATCAAGGGGTTTGAGCCAAAATCTTGGAAGTTTTAACCCCAAAAAATTCCATTTGATGCCACAAAATGGCTCTAGAAGGTTTAAAACCCCAATTTTCCAAACTGGGAAATGCCACTAAAATGACTCAGCAAGCTAATTCCTCCATTTTTTTCCTCTCTAAAATCATCACGATATATGAAAAATAATATAATGATCCAATCCAGATTAGTGTCATCCTAATTTAATATTTTGTATAAAGTTTCATATTCTCAAATGAAGGAATTATGGCACTATGGGAAGTTCATGAATTGTATTCTCCTCTTGATATTAAAGATATTCTAGCATACCCAAATAAGATCTCATCATTCCTTGACTATGTTTAAAATCTTAATGAAAGACATGTGGATTTTCTAGTAATATTATTTATATATTCTTTGGGAAAATATCAATGGATATGGGTTGAGAATTGTATTGGAGCATGTTAATGAATACATTTCTCATGCTCTTGTACTAAATCAAGACCCATCTCATTAATCCACACATGGAGAATTTAATGAAGACTTTGAAGATAAAGCACCTCATGACTTCATTGAACAACAAGAACACGAAGAAGAGATTCATGATGGAAATTATAAAACCTTTGAAGAAGAAGAAGATCCACCTCACCAATCCATTGAAGAAGAAAAACTTGATGAAGCATGTTGTGTTGAAGATAAATTTCATGAAGAAGAGAATCTTGAAGAGATCACTCCTCATGAAGATGAGAAATTGGTATTGGCTCCTCAATTTAATGAAGATGAGGGTAACCAAGGTTATGTTTCTCATTCACACAAAGACAAGGGTATGGTAAGTTGTACAACTTTCCAAGTTTTTGACTTTGTGATGCATCCTTTGATAAATTGGAAAGTGAAGAGTCTTTATAGAAACCCTTGTATGTGGTAAATTTTTCTCTTGATGAAGAACACGATGACTATAAAATTCCAAATATTGATGATTTTATACATATTGAAAGGTATAAATGGGATATAAGTTGTTTTCATTTTGATTTGGATCCCATTTATGATATTGATGATGATTTTAGAATCAAGAATGAAGAATTGTTGTCATTGGAACAACCATCATTTTTACAATATTTGCATGATCACTTTCAACCATATAGGTATATTAATGATGAAGAATTTTGAAAATATGAAGAAGACATGTTCATATATTTGTTTTAACCACCTAGGAATGATTCATTATAGCATTCTCATGAAAAATTCCATCCATATTCTAGGGGGTATGATACATATTCTTTTGATCTATTGGAGTTATTTTTTGAAGAATATTTGCAGCCACCTCGATGCTCATATTTTGGTGATCATTCATGTGAGCACTCTTGTGGGGATTTGATTTTTCCAAAGGAAGAAAGAATTTCATACAAAACATTTCCATCCATCTTTTTCTTCATCTTGTCCTCAATATGTCATTGGAGGTACAACTAGAAATTGTTCTTTTGGTGTTGAATTATCTATGGGGAAAAAGAGTTTTCAACCTATGGTTTGTTGCAAGGATATATAGCTACATATAGAAGGGAAACATACCCTATGTTGGGAGAATTTGTTTTTTCAAGATCCAAATTTACACCCCATTTTTCATCCATATCTTTTTTAGGCAACCATAAGGTGTTTTTCATGTCTCCTGGGATTCCTTCTCAATCATTGGGAAGTGAAATTATAAATGAAAGCTAAGGTGGACACACATTGAAGTGTGTGAGTGATCCTTACAAGATGCAAGGGTTGCATCATGAAAGCCTTACTAGGATCAAGGAATAGGTTGTCATTATCATATTGTATCTCCATCCAAAGATGGACAAAGAAAGATTGTGGATGCACATGCCAATATTGATATGATTTTGTTGCTATTTCCCACCCTTATGAGTTAAATTTTACCTTTAGTCATGATGAAATATCTATACCAGTGCATGACCATTCTATTCTTGATATATCCTTGTTTTGGTTCATAACTGAGCACAAGGGTATAACTTTAGACCTTGACGAGATGCTAGAATGGATTCATTGGTTGCATGATTATACCTAGCATTTATGTTGTCCTAGACAGTTGTAGGTCATGTTGTGTGTTTCTTTGATGCATCTTGATTGTGTTTTTATTTGATCAAATTGACTTTATGGTTTTATTGCATTTTTGTTTTATATTTAATTTACTAGGGGGGACTGTATCCCCCTACTCATCTCTACTATTTCTCTGATGTTAGAATGTAGTATGGATTTTTAGTTTTGATGTAGAGTGAAAATCCCGGAGTTATAGAGATTTATGAGGTTCTCATGACAATAATTTCTTCCAAAGAAAAGAGAGATTTGAAGATGAAAACTAATCAATATGTATTAGTATCAGGAGTCCTATTCCGAATAAAATTTTATTGAATTATATTAAGATGTGTAGATCGTCTAAATTCTAAGGAAATAATTCAAGAATTTCATAATGGAGTTTGTGGTGGACATTTTTCGCCAGTTGTAAATGCTCATAGAATCATTTGTGTTGGTTATTATTGGCCCACCATGTTCAAAGATGATTATGCAATGATTCGGAAATTCCTTCGATGCCAAAAAAATTCAGAGAAGATGAAGAGAGCAACAATGTCATTTCAGTCTATGATAATAGAGGAACCATTTGTGCAATGGGGACTAGATGTGATTGGTCCAATAAATCCAAAATCTAGGAAAGGGAAAACTTTTATTATCACTGCAATTGATTATTTTACCAAGTGGTAAGAAGTTGTCACCTTAAGGAACGTTGATTCAAAGCGATTGATCCTTTTCCTAAAAGAAAATATTCTATCCAGATTTGATGTCCCGAAAAAATTCATAACAAACCATGGTTCAATTTTTATCAGGTGAAATTTTACAAATTTTATGGAGAATATGGAATCATCATGGGACAATCATCCAACTATTACTCACAAGGAAATGGTTTGGCTACGCCAACAAACAAATATTAATTTAGATTCTCAAAAATACAATTGCATCAAATCATAAAAAATGGCACAACAAATTGATAGATGCACTCTGGGCAAGTCGTGTTACTCCAAAAGATAGCATTGGGAACTCCCCATACACCTTGTTATATGGAATATAAGTGAGGTTACCATCACATTTGGAATTGAATGCCTTAGTCCTTACCATAAACCATGACTATACAAAAGAGAAGTCACCTTTGTAGAAAATATACCATGAACTTTTGAAACTCAAAGAGCAAAGAGCACAGGAAATAACAACAATAAGAAAATGATAACAAGTGGTCAAAAGAAATTTTGGCAAGAGCACTACCACAAGATATTTTCCAAAATAACAACTAGTTCTGTTGTGGAACAAAGAAAAGTAAAAACTATCTTTTCATACAAAGTTTGAAGCTCTTTGGATTGGCATGTACTAGATTGAAAATGTCATTAGTTTCAATTCTTATTTGTTGAAGGATATGAAAGGAACAACTCAAGCATTTCTCGTGAATGGGAAATACCTAAATCCTTTTTTATGTTAATACCCAACTCTTAACTTGTACATAGTTTTTTTTGTACTCCTTTGTATATTCTCTATCAAATTGTCTCTTCTTTCCTTTTTCTTTTTCCTTTCTAATTTTATTTTTTAGTTTTTAGTTTTTACTCCATTTTCCCAATGGACATGGTTTTCTGGATTCTCAATAACCCATAGGGGGTCATTATCCCATATTTAGAGTCGAATGTTGATCTACATTCATTGATCAATGTTAGTGTACAAAGATACATCCTTGTTCTTATTATTTTCCTCTTATGTTTCTTGTATATTTTATACTTAACCAAATTTCCCTTTAAAATGTGGGTTGTGGATCGGGTTACCATCAAGTTCGCATGTCCACAAACTCATAGACATGTAAGTATATCCTTAGTCACTTTTCTTACCGCACGATCCTAACACTTAGCCATTTTTCTATGTTGTGGGAGACCAATCCACTCCTCATCCAGCAAATACCCATGTCCCACAACCCACAAACCCACAACACTAAAAATGACCCCTTCTATTTCTACATCATGCATAATGCACCACTTACCTTTTCCATACTTAGTCGATTTCTTAAATGTGGGTGCGAGACCCCCTTCTTTCCATTTTCCTCTTTCCCCAGTCCCGCTTCCCACAATTGTTCGAGAACACAAATATTCCAACAGAGGAAAAACACCTTTAGTAACCACTCACATAAACAAATCAAACATCAACACACTGATTTTTTGACGTGGTAAAACCCCTATGGGGAAACATCCACGGCCCCATCCAACGCGGCCAATTGGAGCAGTTTATTAATGCAAAAGAAAAATATTACAGAGAGATTTGACAAGAGAGTTTCTCACAATCAATCATCGACAAATGACCCTCCATGCTCTTTAAATAGAGATCATGGGCCAATCAAGTGTTAAGCCACAGATCAATGGTCGTTAAGATCGAGGAGAGTATAAACTGTTGGATCACTCTATGTCGAGAACATATCGTGACCGTTGGATTTACTAACTACAAATGAATACTAATGCATACTAAAGAAAAACACTTTTACCTAATGACACACTAGACCAAGTAGATATTAACTAACTCCTAAATGTATAAATATCCTAACATCCCCCCTTAAGAATAACTTGGGATAGGATTGAAGGATGTACAATGGTGACACAATAGAAGATGAAAGGAGGAATTAGAGCCTATCGCCCCTTAATGACAACTTCCCAAACTCCTAACATAGATCGAATTTTGGAAAACTTTGCTTCTATAAGAGACTTTGTGAAAATGTCTGCAACTTAATCTTCTGTAGGGAAAAATAGCACTTCAATAACTTGATCATGAATGAGATTTCTCATGAAGTGCATGTGTAGCTCAATGTGTTTGCTATGATAATGTTGAACTGGGCTTTTGGCGAGCTTAATGGCACTTTGATAATCACACCAAAGGCTGGTTAGATGCTGCTGCTGGAATCCAAACTATGAAAGGATCTGTCGAAGCCATAAGGCTTCCTGGCTTGCATTTATCATTGCTCAATACTTTGCTTTTGCTGAAGAAAGTGCAATAGCTTGTTGTTTCTTACAAGCCCAAGTGATAGGTCTTGAACCAAGGCTTAAAACATAACCTGCAGTAGACTTCCGATCATTAGGGTCACTGACCCAATTTGAATCAGTGAAACCAACCAATAAAGGAGTCCTCCCTAAACTTTAATGTATCCTGAATTGAACTATACCACCGACATAGGAAAGTATCATTTTAGCTACTTTCCAATGGCTTTCATGAGGTGTTTGCATATATCGAGCATGAGTCAAGTATAAGAGGCTACCAACTAACTAACGGTATAGGGTGGCATTAACTTCGAGAGAAGTACAGGTGGAAGTAAGCTTGACTACAAAATGGAAGGGAGAAGGGGATGGTTTACAATTGTCCATGTGAAAGCAATGAAGAAGGTCACAAGCATACATAGACTGGGAAAGAAAAATTCCTTCATTGGTTTGCAAAACTTGGAGGCCAAGGAAAGAGTGAAAAAAACCTAAGTCTGTCATTTCAAATTTCTTCTTAAGGCTGGTTTTCACATGGTTTAAAATTTTTGAGTCACTACCAGTAAGGATAAGGTCATCAACATAAAGGACGAGGATTATGAAATGGCTTTCTACTTTATTGGTATAGACATTAGGATTAGAATGGCATCTAGAGAATCCAATGGCAATAAGAAAGCTGTCCATTTTGGCATACCAAGCTCGGGGAGCTTTCTTGAGACCATAAAGAGATTTCCTAAGGTGACAAACAAGGATAAAGTCATTTTGGACATAGCCAAGTAGTTGTTCCATGTAGATTTGTTCTTGCAAATATCCGTGCAAGAAGGCAGATTTAACATCCATCTGATGGACCTCCCTTTTATGTGAGACAACAAGGGAAAGAACAAGGTGGATTGAATTCATTTTGGCTACATGGGAAAAGGTTTCATTATAGTCAATTCCTTCAACTTGGGAAAATCCTTTGGAAACTAACCGAGCCTTGTGTATTTCAACACTTTCGTCTGATGTGTACTTTGTTCTGTAGACCCATTTACATCTGACAAGTTTTCTTCCTTTTGGAAGAGGTACAATATCCCAAGTATCGTTTTCCATTAAATAACGATACTCTTCATTCATTGTTGTATCCCAATCTGAACGACCTGAAGCTTTTGCAAATGTCTTTGGATCATGAGTTTCTAAAACTTGAGCCAAAAGAGAAGAGGCTCACTTGAACTGTGAATGCATCTGATGCTAATTTGAAGGATCACCGAAAAGATCACCAACTGCTTCTCGTGTTGGACAGACCCATCTAGAAAGCGGTGGAGCTGGTGCTGGTTCAGGTTCAAAGGACTCATCTGGAGGAAGGTGAGTAGAAGGATGTGGATTTTCATCCTCACTGTCATCATCTAAAGAAGAAACCAGAACAAAAGAAGGCACAAACATCAAATATGGCTCGCAGGCTGAAGAAGGCATAATCGTTGAATTAGGCTCGCAGGCCAAAGAAGGCACACATGTTGAATTAGGCTCATAGGCCAAGAGATTTTCATCANATATACACTTCTCACTTTTAGGCTACAATGCTTTCCTTTTCTCATCAGGAATCTATACTTACAAATACATGGAAGTGACTTACATCTGTTTTAATTTTATTCCAAGCTTCTTTCGGTGTTATATTTTTAAGAGCCTTTGTGAGAGTGCGATTTACTATGTAATATGGAACATTGTGTTGCATTTGGATTCCCTGTGTAGTGCAGTAACTTGTAAAATTATTGTTCACATATTCACCTCCATTATTTGTTCTTAACCTTTGAATTTGATATCCATATTGCTTTTCTACAAGGGCCTTATAGGCCAAAAAATTGTCAAAAACTTTGCTCTTAAGTTCTAAGAAGTAAACCCAAGTACGTCTGGAAAAGTCATCAGTGAAAGTTAAGAAATAATTGCACCCAGAAAAAGAAGGAGAAGAAAGTGGACCACACAAATCACTGTGAACAAGATGCAAAGGACCCGAGGCATGCCGAGAGGCATGCTTGTCAAAACTGTCCTGATGATTTTTGTCGAGAACAAAACCGGCAAAAACACCATCTCTGCATGAAACAAGAGGAAGACGAGTCACCATCTGTTGATTACATAATTGGTGCAATGAGCGATAGTTTAGATGACCAAAGTTTGCTCAAGTCATCGCTATGAGAAAAAAAACTGATGAAAAAGATGATGACCCAAAGTTGTCCAACTTGTACAACCTGGTAATATCATCAGCAATTCCAGTTGTAAGAACATGCTTAGGATATTTTAGATCCTTGATTACAACTTTGTGAGGT
>JASDQU011248392.1:24312-42317 GCA_032191745.1 Picea mariana | reverse complement strand
CAGGTTATCCTAGTCCACTCCACCTTGGCTTGGTCCTTTATTCTACAGTTTGGTGGTACCTTTCCCTTGCTTCTGATTTGCAGACCCAAAGTCTCTCTTTTTCTGTTTGAACTTCTGCTCAATCTTGGCAGCATATCAGTACACCACACCAAGCGAGGAGATGTCAAGGAACTCCATTTCCTCCTGAATGTATCTGTGCAGAAAAATGAGGTACTTTAACACCAAATTTTTCTCTAAATCTTTGATATCCAACTTTGTGCGTAGGGTATGAAACAAATTCGTCATCTCATGCACATCTTGGTCCCTTTGTTGCCGCAGTGTAGTCCATTGTATGTATTTGTCCTCATATCTCCTCACAGGATAATATTGTTCCTTGATGGCATCTCGAAAAGAATTCCAAGCGAGTGTGGCTGAGAATAGAGAGGGTTCCCCCTCTCCCTGTTGCTTGGAGTAGGTTTCCCACCAGTCCTTGACATGGGGGGCGACTTTGAGGAGTGCGAAAATAATCCTTTCTCGGTCGAAAAATTCATGAATTGAGAAATATCCTTCTAACAGATTCAACCATCTATCTACGACATCTGCATCTATTTGGCCCTCAAATATGGGAATGTCAAAGTTTACTTGTACCTTAAAAGGAGTGGTGCCTCCAGAGTGGCTGTTAGATGTCGATGCGCCGCTAGTGGGAATCCGTTGAAGAATCTGGGAAAAGTTGTCCATCATCGCGTTCCTTTTTTTCTTGAGGGCCTCCTCAAGCAACATTTTGATAGGATCTCCTTCTCCCTCATCTTTCTTTTCTTCCCCCATGGGTGGTCATCGGGGTTTGCGAGATTGATCTTGCAAAGGTTCAACCAGATCGAGCCCCAACTCCTTATACCCCAAACTCATTGGGGACATGCAAAGAAAGATTGAGAATGAGCAAACCACTCTAATACCACTGATCCCAATTTATGTAGGAACATAATGAAATACATAAATACACATAAACGCATATATGTAGTAGAAATAAGACTTCATTTCATTAATAACAAATGACTGAAAAATGCTTGCAGACAGAATGGAAATAAACTAGCTAGGGAGTTGATAGCTTATCTCTGAGAAGAGATGTGGTGGCCACTGGCCTCTGAAATACCTGTTACAATGAGGCTCGAAGGCCTATATATTACTGAGAAATAATGGAAAACCCTAAACATCCAAAAACCTAACCCTATGAGATGAAACGCCAAAATATGGGCCCCGTTGGGGTAAATTGGTACATCAATTTCCTAGGGTCGTAACTTTGGCATACTATCTCCATTTGACGCACATGATACATCATTAGAAATATTTATCCGAGGACTACATTTCTGATAGCAAATATCGAGTCCGAAATGGAATCATATTTTTCGCAGCATTCATGCCCAAAAAACGTCGTTTAGGGCCTCAAAACAGCTCTGGAAGTTCAAGACCCGAAGAACTGCTAAAAATAGTAAATTGTGCTACAATTAAGGAAAATGAAAGAAACAATGGTGTGGGTCCAAGTGGAATAGGTGGGTGGCCACCAATATCCACCTAGATCAAGGCCTTGGTTAAAAGTCCAATGATAGCGTGATATTCTGACATGTTATTGGTTGTTTATCCTAGGCAAATGCCTCCCGAACTCACCAATTCATCAGAGTGGTAAATGACCAAAGTTGTAGAACCAATGTTATGGGTGTGTCGTCTAGCACCATCCACAAACCCGACAAAGATGGGAAAAGGAGATGTCATATGCGCATGCAATCACAAGACAAAGTATAAGTGGCTAAAACAAAACTCGTACACGTAAGAGAAAAGACACCCCAAATAAAAAATATAGTACAATAGTGTACAAATCACACATGCCAGATGTTCTATGCATAGTAATTCTTGAGGTAAATCCCATTTCGGGGTTCACTGAGAGATATTCGATCATAGTCAACTAAATCTTAGGCACCTCTAAGTAATACACGTTTTATGATATAGGGTCCAGGTTCTAACTTTCATGTCCCTAGCTTTTCGTGAGCCTGGTCATAAACGAGGACTAGGTCTCCTTCTATGAAAGTACGAGGTTGAACGCATTTGTCATATTGACTCTTCATTCATTTTTTATATGTCTCGTTAACGAGAGCATCATCGCGATGTATTTCGTCCAACTTAGTTAAATATAGGAATCGTTCCTCTTCAACATAGGTGTGAGGCAGGGGTTCTAAGGTTATTTTCAATGAAGGGATTTCACACTCGATTGGTAACATTTCTTCAATGCCATATACCAACTGGAATGGAGTGAATCTAGTTGTAGTTTTCATTGAGGTGCGGTAAGCCTAAAGGGCGGAGAAAAGTTGCAAGTGCCAAGAAGTTTTGTTTTCCCCCACCATGAGTTGAATCATGGTTTTAAGGACTTTGTTGATAGCTTCAACTTGTCTGTTTGCTTGAGGATAGTAGGGAGATGAGTTTCCATGGTGAAAACCCAACTTGACATGTAACTCACTCATCATGTGGTTTTGAAAATGTGAACCGTGATCAGTGACAATGGCTTGTGGAACACCAAAGCGAGTAATGATGTGGTTAAAAATGAAGAGAGTTGTAGTACGACCATCATTAAGAATTGTATGCATAGCCTCATCCCATTTAGTGAAATAATCAATGACAACGATGATATAACCGTCCCCCCAGTTGAGGTAGGCTTACATTGCATAAAATCAATGCCCCATTTGGAAAAGGGGTCGATGGCGATAATGGGATGTAGTGAAGAAGGGTGGGTTCGTGCCTTTGTGTGAAAAAATTGAGAGGGTGTTCATTGTTTGAAAACCTTAATACAATCTTTGAATATGGAGGGTCAAAAATAACTGGGATGTAAGATTTTCTGAGCTGTAGCCATCCCAAAAAGGTGACCGCCACAAGCTCCAAGGTGACAGTCATTCAAAACACATTCAGCCTCATTGTGGGTTAAGAAACGTCGTAGGATAGTATCAATACCACAGTGATACAAAGTTTCACCGATGATAAGATAGCGTTTAGAATGGTGGCAAATACAACGACATTCTTCACGGGAGATATCGAGCTGGAAATGTTGGGTTTGAAGATAGAGAAGAATATCTCCATACCAAGGGTCCGACATGCTAATGAGGAAAATAGATTCATCGGGAAGAGAATCACTGGTCTCGGTATCTTCATCGGCATGGGGAAGATCGTAGATAAGTTCCACAAAAACCAACGACTTTTTAGCTTTTGAATTGGAAAACTCGAGATCAAATTCTTGAATAATAACGATCCATTTGGAATATTTTCCCCAAAGGACTTGACATGTTAGAATATGGTACATGGGGTTCGAGTCCACAATGACCATGGTAGTACATAACAGGATGTAATGGTGAAATATATGGACGGCAATGACAGCTGCCAAAGACAAATTTTCAACTTGTGAATATTAGAGATCGGGATCGGATAGACTCTTGATCAGATAGTTGATCACATGTTCATCTTCGTTAGGATCCTCTTGAACTAACACCATAGAAATAGTGGAAGTAGAGGCTTCCAAATAAATGATGTAATATCATGGATAATTTGGAGGATGCAAGAAAGGTGTATGGGTCAATGAGTGTTTAAGAGCATCAAAATATCGTTGAGCAGTATCATCCTAGATGAAAGGAGTGTCTTTCTGCAATAATCACATAAATCCTTAAGTAAGCTCAACATAATTACATATAAAACGACGAAGAAAGTTTGTTTTCCCTTGCAAACTTTGTAGTTGGGTTAGGTTGTTGGGAGGGAGTAAAGCAAGAACAACTTTAATTTTTAAGTGATCCACCCTAATACCATCTTTGGAGATGACGAAACCGAGGAGTGGACTTGATTCGACAGTGAAGATGTATTTGTGAGGGTTCAAATGGATATGGTAGAACCAACATCGAACAAAAATGGCCTGTAAATGATCAATATGATATTGTCAATTAAATGAATGAGCGGGTAAATCATTGAGGTAGGGTTTTGCAATATGTTTCATATCTTGGAAAGCATATGACATGGCCTGATGGAATGTAGCACTAGCGTTTTTTAGACCAAAGCGTAGTTTCTAATAAGAAAAATTACCCCATGGGCAGATGAGGGTTGTCTTATGTTGATTAGCTGGAAAAATATCAATCTGGTTATACCCTAAAAATCCATTCATGAAATAAAATATAACGTTGCCAGTGCAATTATCAATGATTTGGTCCATAAAGGTTGTAGGATAAAAAAAATTTGGACAAGCCTTGTTGAAATACCTATAATCGACACAAACACAAATGGTTTCTTGTCTTTTAGCAACCAGAACGATGTTAGAAACCCATTCCATCAAGGGGATAAGATAGATAAAGCTAGATTTCAACATTTTTTCAACTTCTGCCTTTATGGCCACGGTTTTCTTAGGATGAACTGGGCGAAGTTGTTGTCTTACAAGTTTAAAACCTAGGTAATTTTTTATCTCATGCACAATGATCGATGGATTGATCCCTGACATTTCCTCATAACTCCAAGCAAAGACATCACATAATTATTTAAATAAAGTGGTGTAAGCTTCACTTCCTCGGGAGAACAATTAGCACTGAGATGAACATTTTCCATGATACCTTATTTGATCAAAATACCGATAGCAATGGTGGAAGAGATGTTGCCTAAATTCCCCTTCGAAGTAGTATCTTGGGTAAGTATAGGATATTGGGGAAAATCGACAACATCTGGGGGGGAAGATAGAGTGTATATCTTCCTGAATTTCATCTAGACTAGGGAGAAAATATGATCGATGATGGTTTTCATCCCAAGGTACCTCTTCGATACTAAGAATTTCCATAATGGATTCGTTCGATGGAAAAATCTGTAGGATGTAGTCGAAAGAAGAGGATAAGGAATCTAACCAAGATGGCAACGAATAAGTGTTGGATTCCAACAAATGTTGGTCATCCAAAGAGGGAGAGGAAGTATGGATAGCATCGTATGAAGCCTCAACAGGACTAAGTGACATAGCATCACCTAGTGCATCGAATTCCAAAAGACTAGGTACAAACTAAGGATCAAATGATTTGAAAGATTGGTATGTCATAGTCGAGATCATATTGATCGTGGCAATGTGGGAGGAAATGGTGCAGGGAAAGTACCCATAAGAGAAGAATATTTTAAGATACCTACACCAACACTCTCATAAGTGATATTACTATCTCCCAAGAAAGGAATATTGTTGGTGGCGGGAGTGAGAGCATCGGGGGTGTAGTAATCTAACTGGTCGATAGTGACAATTTTACCTTGATGGGGGAATTGTACAAATCAAAACACCGATGAAGAGATGAGAGTCATGGAATAAAACCAACTTCTTCCTAATAACAAGTTGTAATCAAGGGGAGAATCGAATACCTCTACATCAAAAGAGACGGTCTTACCTCGCAACTGAATGGCCAAGGACTCCAAGAGTCTGTGAGGATGAAAACCTCTCCCATCGAATGATCGTAACATTGCAGGGGATTGGTTAAGCGTATGTGATTTTAATCCTTTCCAACAAGCTAATGACTTGACACAAGTGGAAGCTCCCTCATCTAGTATGGTGCGGTGAATGTGTTGGTTATGAACAACTACATCAATTTGAAAAGCAAGTTGGTGAGAAATTTGGGACTTGAAGCTGTCAAGGTTAAATGTGATATTATTTGACGACTCGGGATCAATGGTGTTGATGGCGGCTAAGAGAATTCTACGTTGACTTGGGAAATGTTATAAAACTTCAAGAGAAGACATAGCACATGATGCTTGAGCCAAATATTCAACAATGTTGTAGTTTTGGGCGGCACATGAACTAGGATTAAAAGTTGATTTGTGAATAGTGCTCTTGGGAGGGTGTAAAATAGAGTCGAAAGTGGGTTTATCAATCTGAAGTGACCCAAATGGAGGACTAACGGTGGTAGGAGATGGATCCGGTGGGGTACCATTAGTGTCCTTTTCTTTATCAGATTTAGTCGGTGTGTCATACGTGGTGGTGCGAGTGGTTAAATTGATCCCATTGAACATATAAATATGAGCACTCGATGAGGATTCCTCACTAGGAGGATGGTTGGGATTGCCCCCTACTGGAGGGGCAAGGGCTTGAGAAACCATGGATTGTTGCTGAGGAAAAGGTTGTGTTAACATAGTAGGTTGGGAATTGTTGGCCCTCGACCAAGTTTGGTGGAAACATTCATCATGTTTGACCATTTTTGTGACTTCGATAGGCTGGTCGAAGACGGAGTGCCCAGGCGAAGCGAAGATCATGGGATCTTGCCCATTTTGCAGGATTTTCGGCTTTTAGGGTTTATGTAATGGGTATGGGATGTCAGCCCATGGGTTTACCCATTCTTAGGCCCCTTTTTGTAATGTATAAATAAGTAGATAGGTGATGTAAGTAAAATATTTAGTAGGTTACTAGTCATTGATCGACTTAGTGCTTGGCTAGTTGGATTTGTGCATGAATGAGTTAACACTTGTAGAGCTAAGTGCAAGTGTTTTGTAAGTTCTTTATGCGCAGATGGTGTAAGGCTTGGTGCCTTGACCTAATTCGGGGAAGGAGGATCCGGTGAGGTGCATGCAGATATCTTGTCTTGTGTGGAATTGGCTCTGTAGCTGGGTGCCTGTAAGGAGATTCAAAAAGACTAATAAAGAAGATAAGAGTTGGTGGACATAGCCCCACACTGGGGTGAACCACGTGCATCCTGTGTTATTGTGCTTTGTGCTATGTGTTCATGATGGTTATGTTTATATTTTCTTAATGCAATGTTCTGGGTGTATGATAGTTAGATCCATGGATGCTTAGTGCTTGATATATGAATAAATGCTAGATCTGATCTGATTCTATGTGTTGAATGCTTAGATGTGTTTAATATTGATTAATACTGTGTTGATCTACAATTAGGGTTAATCTACGATGTGAATAAGAATCATAATTGAATGCATACTATTGGCTAAGTGCTCTGTTGAAGTGTGTAATCACAGATCTGTGTCCCAGCTAGTTTGTAGACACTTGAGTCCTACAACCCCCCTGCCTCTACCTCGGGTGAGAGTGCATCTGTTTCACAGGTGTTGCCGAAAGGGCCGGTAGTTAGGATTTTTTTGGTGCGTTGTTGAAGTGTTGAACCCTGGGTCTGCCCCTGTGCCAACAAATGGAGGAAAAGAAACAACCATCGACTATACAAGCGTAGTTGAAACCGCTTATGGTAGTTGAGAAGATGGAAATGTCACGAGAGAAGCGCGCAATTTAGCAGCAGGTCACTGCCATCCATAGAAGAGTTATGGAGGTGACACAAAGACTCCAGCTGGTGTAGGACAAAGCCTGCACACTTTTTGAAGAGATCGAAGGACAAGGCTCACAGTTGGAACAGGTGGTCACAATAGTAGAACAACACCTAGAAGGGCCTGTCACTAAGAAAGTACTTCAGGAGTTTGCCGAGTAGGAGGCTCTGGCAAAGCAACAATTTGAGGTAGCTTGAGGACTTCGAGGCACTGTTGCCCAGATCACAGTGACTCTGGACGAGTCACAGGTGAGTGTTGTGGGCCTGTTAGCCCTCGACCAAGTTCGGTGGAAACATTGGTTTTGTTTGACCATTTTTGGGACTTCGACAGGCTGGTCGAAGACGGAGCGCCCAGGTGAAGCGGAGATCATGGGATCTCGCCCATTTTGCAGTCTTTTTGGGCTTTTAGGGTTTATGTAACGGGTGTGGGATGTTGGCCCATGGGTTTACCCATGCTTAGGCCCCTTTTTGTAATGTATAAATAAGTAGATAGGTGATGTAAGTAAAAGAGTTAGTAGGTTACTAGTCATTGATTAGCTCAGTGCTTGGCTAGTTATCTTTGTGCATGAATGAGTTAAGACTTGCAGAGCTAAGTGCAAGTGTTTTGTAAGTGCTTTGTATGCAGATGGTGTAAGGCTTGGTGCCTTGACCTAATTCGGGGAAGGAGGATCTGGCGAGGTGCATGCACATCTCCTGTCATGTGTGGAATGGGCTCTATAGCTGGGTGCCTATATGGAGATTGAAAGAGACTAATAAAGAAGAGAAGAGTTGGTGGACGTATCCCCACACTGGGGTGAACCACGTACATCCTGTGTTATTTTGATTTGTGCTATGTGTTAATGATGGTTATGTTTATGTTTTCTTAGTCCACTGTTCTGGATGTATCATAGGTAGATCCATTGATGCTTAGTGCTTGATATATGAATACATGCTAGATTTTCTCTGATGTTATGTGTTGAATTCTTAGATGTGTTTAATATTGATTACTACTACATTGATCTACAATTAGGGTTAATCTACGATGTGAATAAGAATCATAATTGAATGCATATTATTGGCTAAGTTCTCTATTGAAGTGTGTAATCATAGATTTGTGTCACAACTAGGTTGTAGACACTTGATTCCTACAACCGCCCTACCTCTACCTTGGGTGAGATTGCATCTACTTCACAGGTGTTGCCAAAAGGGCCTATAGTTAGGGTTTTGTTGGTGCGTTGTTGAAGCGTTGAACCCTGGGTCTGCCCCTGTGCCAACAAGAAATCCCTTTGAAATGTTTTGTAGCTTCGTCGCGATGAGGACAGTCTCAAATGTAATGATCATCACCACAAATGAGACATGGGAATTTCGGTTTTCGTTGTGGTTTCTTTTCAGGAACAGGTGGTGGATTTTATTTTTTTGTATTTTCATTATTATTATTATTCTTTTTGGGTTTATTTTTCGTTTTCTTCTTTCCCCGAGATTGTTGTGAAGATGTAGATTGAACTGCATTCACCTAAGAGATTTGAGTCAAGGGGGAGGTAGAGGAGAGTGAATTCGAACTAGTGACAGGTGAATAAACAGAGTGATTAGCCGTTTCGTTCGACTGTGATGAAGATTGGGTTTTTACGGTACTGATGACTCCATCTACATGTGTCATGGAAGACAGTTTGGGTGGATCGGTAGAAGTACGGCGAGAATTTGGTATCAACTCATACAATGTACTAGATTGGGAGTAAACCAAATCTAAATACTGAACTTGAGCAATAGCTTCTTCCTCAGTGACCACACCACCCATGGCAACGTCATGAGAAATTGGGGATAAAAGAGATTTAGTAAACCATTCAGCCAATAATTGGTCAAGAATGGTCGCTTTAATCAACCTTCGTCGTCGTCTCCACTCATGCATGTGATCAGAGATATGTATGGAGTTCATTTGACGAAGGGAGTTTAAGAGTTCAGTACCCATCTCGTAACGGATGGGTAATTGAAAATGTGTGAGAAATCCATAGTTAGGGAGTTGAAATCTTGAAAGGTACCACGTTGAAGTTCAATGTACCATTTGGCTACGGAGCCCGTGAGTGTGCGCTGGAAAAGATGCAAACGCATAGAATCATCCATCAGTGAGTTTCATGAACACCATAGATGAAATGTCATAACATGGTTTTTTGGGTCTTCCCCAAGTTTACCGTCAAATTTAGGGATGTCAAAAGGTAATTTAGCTGGAATTACTAGCCAAATAGGAAAATGTAATATGGTATCATTCGTCAACCGAGACAAATCTGGTAGATCTAGCGTGGCGAGAAATGGTAATTGTTGGTTAACCTGAGGGTGATATTGATGTGGCATAGGGACACCAGTAGGGCTGTAAACTGGTTAAGGTGGGTAATTATATCTAGTAGGCCCTCCCATATATGGTTGTTGTTGACCAGTAAAGGTAGGATTTGATTTTTGTTGAGGAACGTTCATGAGCGGAGTGAAACCAGGTTGATTCTAAGGAGTATAAGTTGGTTGATTTGGTTGTGGGGGATAAATAGTCTTCTCTTGAGGAGGGTAAATGGTTTGTTCCTACAGAGAGTAAACATTAGACCCTTGGGGAGAATAAGGTTGTTTTCCTTGTGGACGCTAGGTGGGATTTGGGACACCCGAATAAGGTTGTCCAAAATGTAATGCAGAAGGAACAAGATTTGGTACTCCTCCTTATGGGTTATGGTATGATTTCCCCCCTTGTTAAGTTTGATTAAATGTACCTCCTTGAGGTACTCCCTGGGGTTGTGAAGGGTTTCTGGAAAAAAGAGGGTTTACCCCCTGCCATAGTTTGTGTGACAACTCTGGTTTGACCATTAAAACAGGGTTGTCCCCTGGCAAGTATGTGCAAGGGTGGTTGTCCCCCAGGAGGGACATCCCCACTAGATGATTGTTGCCCCCCAGTCATGATTTGTCCCACAGTTGATTGTGTGTGTATGGAAAGGGTCTGCATTCTCTGATATAAAGGTGCTCCAACAGGATTATGTGGAACATAAGGAGATGTAGTGTGAAGAGGTGTAGTGGTAGAAGTAATGGTTGAATTACCTTTTACATGATTAGGTGTTACGACTCCAGCATTAAGTTTGATTTATGTTGATGTAGCAGCAAGATCGACTACTTATTTGATGGGATGATTAATAGTCTGATCGGATGGCCTTGCCTCAACATCAACAGAGGCAAGAGGGTCATGAGGATCAAGAGGTTGTCAACTAAAATAAAAATGTTCATAAAGATCATGTCCTGATGGATTCCTCTATATGGAACGAACAGGTGTCTGTTTTGGATTTTCCATGCCAACAGACCGGACAAGATTTATGTACTCATCATAATCATGTTGTGTGTCTTCCATCTGTGTTTTGATATATGGCCTTGATAGAAAACGTTGAACTTCCTCTTCTATTATGTTACCAAATGAGTCCAATCAAACAAGAAGTGGTTCGAGAGGAGCTTATGACACAGGGTTATTATGAGGAATGGAATTCTCAACCATAACCAAGGCGCTTTCAGGATTTTCTAACAAAGGGGTAGTAGCACTTCCAGCGTCGAAGCAATTTTCTACTTCTTCACAGTAAATCTCTTCTAGTGAATTAGGAGGTGAGGGTTTGTAGCCTTCTGGACGAAACCCTTTCATACTATGTGATCTACAAAGACCTTTATCTTCTACAATCTCAATCTTGAAATATCATTAAATAAATCAACAACACACGCTAAAAGAATTTAGAAGAACCAACAAGCAAACAAAACCTTCTCTCAATGATCGTACTAGTTGGTGATGAAATCCAACATCGCATGATCAAATTGAGAAGGGGATAGGATATGAGAGGGTGAAAAATTTATGTTGGAGACTTGCTTAACGGACTTAAGCCTTGGTGCAAGCTTCCACACAATAATCGTGGATTTACCCTCCAAGGAGCCTGAATGGATTTGATTAATGTCTGTTCTAGATACAATGAAGATTCCCTTCACTTTCACCTTGTGTAAATACCCTAAATATTGTGGCTACTAAGGACACCAACTCGTAGTCAGCCTCTGGGTAGGTACAGTTGACAGTCCAGTCCAAATGTACGGGAAGGATAACAAGTATGAAATCCTTCAAGAGAACTGAGGACAAGTGGATAGGTAGAAATCCAGAGGACCCCGAACAGATTCGGAATTCATGAAGCACCGAGACCAAATAAAGACAGTTGAACCTCAAGAAGAACCCCCAATATACGGTGTTACTAATACAAAGAGTTAAACCTCGGAGGGATAATTTATGTGGCTCTCCCGAACGTGACCTTGTGCGTAACCCCTATGTGAGAGGGGGATCCCAACTATGCTTATACAAAAATTGGATTTTCTCTCCCTATCACAAGATGCTAAGTTTTTTTTCAATGCTTTGGAGAGTTGTACTCACAGCCTAATCCAAAGCACTAATCCTAGTCTAATGTTGGTGGAAGAACCTAAAAAGAAAAAGTTTCTAGATCAATTTTAATTAGCGTTGATTTTAGTGGTTGTTCTTTACTCTGAGGTGAATGAGAGTGAAATTGATGGTGTTATGACTCAAATCCCAAAGAAGCAAAATAAAAATGATAAGCAATTGTTTCTTTCAATGAACTTCTTTTTACGGGAAGGAGAAGAGTTTTCTTTCTTTCACTATCAAACACAAGAATGCAGAAATTTCATGCAATTGCTTTCAACAAGAATCCAATTCAATACTAAATTATTCAGAAATTGTTTCTAATATCCAAAAACCAATCATGAAAATATATATTTTTGTTTCAATATGAAAATTAATTGATTTGATTTAAATGCTTCTTATTCCAAAAAGATTTCACTATTGTTGTTTTTAGAAAATTGGAAGCCAATATCATATAAACAAAAAGAACACTCTCATAGCAATCAAATAAGAAGAAAAAACAAATCCAAATTTTTCAAAAAAAAAAAAAACTCACTCCAGAAATTTGCTTGGAAAGATACAAAGATCAAAGACCAAATGGAACAGTACAAATATCTCTGAGATTCCTTGTAACAACTTTCAAATGATCAGATGAACGAGAAAGTATTGAAAATGAACTCAAAATATCAAAGAGAAAGAGTGATTTCAAAACAAGGAAATATTTTTAAAAATCCAGACAAAGATCAAAAAGTCTTAAAAAGAAATAGGTTGCATGATTTATAGAAGACACAAGATGACATACCAAGTCCTGAGCACAAGAAAAATCCAAAAAATCACACCCAGCACAAGTATCCAACAATTTTTCAAAAGGGAGAAAAATTGGTGCTCTGGTTGTATCAGCACCAGAGTGCTACAACGCTCCTTGAAGCACTACAGGGGAGCAACGATACTGAAATCAACGCTCTAGATGTAAAGGAATAAGGGCACAGGTTTTTGAGAATGAAAAAGAATCAACCCAGAAAACAAAAAAATCAGGAAGGCTTCATCATCATTCTGTGTGAGATGACTTCGGGACTGACAACAAATGTATAAAATAGAAAAATACAGTGAGCAGGATCTGAAGACGAGAAAAAACTAAGACAAGACCAAGGAAAGAAACTGAAACTGAAAGCTTTTTTCCCCAGTATGGTCGCTAGGGATGATTTTAGGGGCTAAATTTTGCTCATGGGCTAATTTTCCATGGTTTTTCCCAAAAAAATATTTTCTATTCTAAAAATGATTTACCCAAATTCTATACGATAAAATTATTTTACCTTAAAAATCGCCAAACTTTTATATAAACTATATAAAATCCTTAGAAATTTGAATAATTTTAAAAAAATATCGCCAAAAATTTATAGTTGGAATATGAAGGATTAGTAATATTCGTCAAGGTTTCTACATTTTAAAATAAATTTCCATCCTTAAAATCATCCCTGATGGTCGCCAATTTTTGTTGTAGGAAAATTCCCCTGCGGATAGGTGAATTTCCTTTTGGATCTTAGACCCCTATGACTAAGACAGAAAAATGCTAACATTGAACACTAACATTCCTTTAAACATTGCTAAACTAATCAAAGGAAAAAGAGGAAGAAAGCATGATGTACCTTTTTCTGAAGCTTATCCTTGCTCGGTCCAGGATGAACTTGTTCTTCAGCCCCTTTAATGAGTTCTGCAATTCAATAGACAACAAAGACAATGCATGCTTCCTATTCTACCAAGATTAGTTTAAGCTAGATTTATCAAGAAGAGACAAGCCTATGCAATCATACACAAACTTGAAGGAAACAAGCCAATCATATATTAATGAGAACATAAAAAGGTACTTACAACCTGTAGATGTAGATGCAATAGCCTCACCAAGTCTTCCTTGTTCAACCCCTTGCTCGAAAGATCCACGATCAGAATGACAATACTTTTCACTGATATTCTCCTTATTTCACCATGAGAATTCCTCCTTTTATAGGCTTTGAGAAGCTCAACCACCTTAGTTATCTTTGGAATAAGTTGAGGATATGTCCATCAGTTGTCGTATCTCCCTTGGATACATCCTATAAATTGGATTCAAGCCAAACCAACTCGGGTGACTTCTAGCTATCCTTAGAGATATGGGGGATTTCTCCCCAAGATTTTCTCAACAGATCGACGCTCCCTTAAATCTGGCAACAGAACACTATAGCGCTCCCTGATAAGTGGGAAAGGAATGCTAGTGCTCCATGCATGTGAGTAGGGGAGCGTTGATATGTAATATGCCAGATATAAAAAAGTATGCAGAATGGAAATAAATAGCTAGAAATAGCATATGAACAATAATATAATCAGAACAACACCACAATAATACCAAAATGATACCAAAAGAACACCAAAAAGAGCACTTCAATTACTAAGAGAAATTTTCATTTGCCTATTCAAAGGGGAAACCTCTAGCAGAGAAGATCTCTATTACAATAATATCCCAGACAAAAGTTCTCATGCCCTCGACTCCTATTTATACTAAATATGTCTATGAAAAGAACCATCTAGAGGAAGATCCATCTAGAAGTGGAAGCTTCTATTAGGTATTCTTACATTGGACTTATTCTTCCTTATTGCTAGGCCTTATTAATGTTGACCTTTATTACATGGAAATATATTGTTCTACCTACGTGAGGGATTAGGTCCCTAACATTCCCTCCCCCATAAAAACATCCTTGTCTGCAAGGCTTGAGATGGGGAAATTGTTGCAGAATGGTAGTTGGTTCCCAGGTGGCATCTGCTAGAGTTGTATCTTTCCACTGGACTAACACTTCCTTAATGGTTCGCTGACACAGATGACGCTCACCCTGGAACAAAACTGCTTGTGGTTGTAGCCAAATGGAGCCTTCTTCGTCTAACTCGGGAAGGGTGGTTTGGGTTTGGCACTTAGTCCCAATCACCTTCTTTAAGCAGGAAACATGAAAAAAAATATGGAGCTTAGAATGACTAGGAAAATCTAACTGATAGGCCACATGTCCCACATGCTTAAGAATCATATAAGGACCATAAAATTTGGGCGCCAGTTTCAAACAATGGTCAGCCTTGTGGGAATTTTTCTTTTAAGGTTGCAGTCGAAGAAACACATGATCCCCTTCTACAAATTGACATTCAAAGTGACCTTGATCTACTTGTTGCTTCATGCGATTTTGGGCCATGACCAAATTCTCTTTGAGGGTACGAAGAATAGCCTCTCAAACTATAAGCATTTGGTCAACCGCCTAGACCTTTGAGACACCTAGAAAATATGAGAGAACTGAAGGTGGCTTTTTTCCATATACGGCTTCAAAAAGAGTCATGCGGGTAGATGTATGGTACGAAGTGTTGTACCACTATTCAGTTAGTGGTAACCATTGAGCCCACTAATGTTGCCTTTCATATGAAAAACACCTCAAATATGTTTCCGAACATTTGTTGACAACTTCAGTTTGACCATCTGTCTAGGGATGATAAGTTGTGTTGAGATGCAATTGGGTGCCTTGTAGCTTGAATAGTTCTTGCCAAAAATTGCTAGTGAAAGTTGGGTTGCAATCAGAAACAATAGAATGTGGCATGCCATGAAGCTTGAAGACTTGATCCATGAAAATTTGAGCCACAGTGGATGATGTAAATGGGTGTTGAAGAGAACAAAAATGAGCATAATTGGAAAGACGATCAACTACCACCATAATGACTGATTTATTACCAGATTTAGGTAAGCCTACAATAAAATCCATAGAGATATCCCTCCAAATAGCAGGTGGAATCGGAAGAGGTTGTAGTGTGCCCAGAGATTTTATTTTTTTTATCTTGTTGTGTTGACACACATCACATTCAGCCACAAAATTATGAACGTCCTGTTTCATACCATCCCAGAAAAAAGAACGTTTGACTCGGTCATAGGTTTTGGTAAACTCGGAGTGCCCAGATGTGGGTGTAGAATGAAGCTCAGAAAGTACAGTGGATTTAAGTTTTGATTGTTTACTTAAATACAAACAACCTTTGTATAAAATCTCCTCATTGAGCCAAGAGTACCCTGGGGAAATTGAAGAATTGGACTGCAATTGTTGTATCATATGTGAACTTTTGGGATCATGTAGCCATTCCTGGTGAAAATCTTGGAGCCAATCTAGTACAATGAAGGAGAGATAAAAAAAAAGGGACCCTTCATCTTCAAATTTTTGGGAAAGTGCATCAGCAACCACATTGTCTTTTCCTTTCTTGTAAATGATCTCATAATCATATCAAAAGAGCTTAGTCACCCATTTTTGTTGCTGAGGGGAGGAAAGGCGTTGTTCCAAAAAATACTTAAGGATTTGATGATCCGTCTTAATTTGGAAGAGTTTCCCCAATAGATAAGGGCACCAAAGATCCACGGCATGCAGAATAGGCAACATTTCCTTTTCATAGATTGATTTTCCCAAATTTCTCTCAGACAGTTGTTTGCTGGTAAAGGCCAAATGTTGACCCTCTTGCATAAGGAAAGCACCAATTCCTTTCCCAGAAGCATCACATTCCAAGACAAAGGTCTTTGTGAAATCAGGAAGGGCCAGGACTGGAGTGGTTCACATGGCCATCTTCAATGTTTGAAAATTATGAGCAGCTGTTGGAGTCCAAGTGAAATAATTATCTTTAAGGAGTGCAATGAGAGGTGCCACAATATTTCCATAATTCCTAAAAAAAAATCGATAATAACCTGTTAAACCCAGAAATCCTAGAAAGCTTTTGAGAGTCTTTGGGTGAGGCCAATCGTGCATAGCTTCAATATTTTTAGGATCCACCCTGACGTCAGCCTTTCCCACAAGATGACCCAAGTACTCGACTTTCGAGGCACAAAAAACACATTCATATTCTTTGAGGAAAAGTTGGTGCTGAGAGAGTATATGGACATATCGATCCACATGAGCAAGATGGTATGTCCAAGTTTTTCTATAAATAAGGATATCATCAAAGAAAACTAACACAAAATGACAGAGAAAAGGATGGAAGACATGATTCAGGAGGCTTTAGAAAGTGGATGGAGCAATACAAAACCCAAAGGGCATGACAAAAAAATCATAGTGGCCCTCATGAGTTCTAAAGCAAGTCTTAGGAATGTCTACCTCTTTCATACGGATCTGGTGGTAGCCCGAACGAAGATCAAATTTAGTAAATAATTGGGTGCCACTCAATTCATCCAAGAGGTCATCAATGATAGGAATGGGAAATTTGTCTTTAATGGTGAGTTTGTTTAGGGCATGAAAGTCAGGACACATGCGCCAACAACCTTCTTTCTTAAGGACCATGACCATAGGAGAAGAGTAGGGGATCGTACTAGGGTGGATAACCCCTGCATTGAGCAGTTCTTGAACCATTTTCTCAATTTCATTTTTTTGGGAAAAGTGGTGACGATAGGGACAGATATTGGGAGGAAGGATTCTTGGGACAAGGGGAATGGAATGATCATGAACACCATGGGAAGGAGGGAGTCCCTGGGGAGTGGAAAAAACCATTTGATGTTTAGAGAGGATATATTGGAGGTCCTACAGCACAGAGGGTGTCTCAGTGGCTTGTATGGCATGGAGTTGGAAAATAATGCCAGAATGGCCTTTTTTGAGCAGCTTTTCCATGCGATGGGAACTAATGATTTTCGGGGAACCAGCGGTGATGCCTTGGATCTTATATTGTTGGCCCTCCTGGTCGAATTTCATGGTTAATTCCTTAAAATCCATGAGAATGGGACCCAAAGTTCTTATCCATTCTTCACCCACCACAATGTCACAACCACCCATGTCGATAGAAAACATATGAGATTTCAAATGGTAGTCACCAATTTGGAGACACACATTTTCACAACGCCCTCCACATTTCATGGACCCAACATTGGCAATCATGATTTGGAAATTATTGACTACACGGATATAGAAATTAATTTATTGGGCAATGCGGCGATGAATAAAAGTATGGGTGCTTCCACTATCAACAAGAATGATGACCTTCCTATTCTTTATGTAACCAATTAGCTTGAAGGTTTAGGGAGCAGAGAAGCCAGTGAGAGAATTTAGGGAAATGATCGGTTCTACTTCGGGAGGGTTTGAGGGAGGGGTTATGTCAGTGGGTTCAAGTGACACAAACCCAAGGGGAGCCTCAAATTCCTCTTCTGAAACATCCTCCGATATGGCCATAAAAATATTTTGTTCATTACACTTGTGCCCCAGAAAATATTTTTCATAAAAATTATAACAAAGGCCTTTGAGTTGGCGTTTAGCCATTTCGACCCTGGTCAATTTCTAAATATTTAGTGGAGTAGAAGGAGGAGTGGGAGTTACTGATTT